>JAQQSK010013535.1:0-11457 GCA_028658325.1 Potorous gilbertii
TGGACAATTTGGCAACTATGTGGAAGATGGATTAGGTAGGGTGAGGCAAGAAGGCTAATGGGGAGGCTATTGCAGTAGTGTAGATGAGAGGCTGGTTGTTGTCCATTTTCCAAGAGGACCAAAATGACATCGCTGAGTTGGAGTCATATTACAGTGTGTCCCACTGTGGCTGACCAGACCACCATGAGCTCCACAGGCTCTACCATGGTCAGGCACAAATAGTTCATATTGAACATTTGGAGTGGAGAGCTCTCTAAATTTGCACATCTCATGTTTCTTTTGAGCTACTGCAATTCTCCTTTGCTCACAGAGCACAGTGCCTTTTCAGACATGGGCGCGCCATGCTGGATGATCCTGTGCCAGTATCTCCTGTGTCTCCTTACAATCTCTGTTCCTCATGGTCACCCTCTCACCTCCTACCTCCCCGCCTATATGTTGGCTGTCCCATGTGTGGAATGCACACCCTCTTTCACAGTCTCACCGTCTCTCTCTTCCTTCAAGATAGATTTGGCTCCAGCACCATCTTTTGCACAAAGTTTTCCTGACCTCTACACGATTACTGTTCTCATTCCCAAATTGGCACTTAACTCTTTGGTAGATACTTGTATTTACTCACTCTATATTTGTACTATATATTTTTATATGTATTGGTTATATCTCCCATTAGAATAAGGTCATTGTGAGTAGTTCCATTCTCTGTGTTTGTATAACAACACCTAGCACATATTAGGCATTTGATAAATACTTGTTGCTTGATTGGTTGATAAGGATTAGACTCATTCTGCTTGGACGTAGAGGGCTGAATTAGAAGCAATAGGTAGAAGTTTCAGAGAGGCAGATTTAGGCTTGGTATAAGGAAAACTTTCCCACCTTCAGAGCCATCCAAAACTGGATGGGGCTACTCTGGGAGGCACCTGCATTTTATTACTCTCTAGGCTCTGCTTTGCATTTTATGGACTTTGACACTATGCCTCAGCTGTCTCCTCACCCCAGTAACTTCCCAGGATACCTTTCTTACCCTGGGACACCCCTTTTCCTCTATGGCTCTCTTCCCCCATTCGTGAGTTCCTCCTGAAACCTCTATTTTGAGGAAGGGTTCCAGGCCAGCCATTCTCACCCCTTTCTTGGATCTGTTTCTGAGTCTCTGGGTCTGACTGCCACTCTGATCCTCTGTATGTTACCTGCTTTTTAACTCCCTTTTATATGCTATCCTTTCCCATTAGAATGTAAGGTCCTTGAGGACAGGCACTGTCTTTCTTTTTTATTTTTATTTGTATCCCCAGATAGAGTCAAGAAGACTCATCTTTCTGATTTCAAATCCAGCTTCAGATACTTATAAGCTGTGAGACCCTGGACAAGTCACTTAACCTTCAGTTTCCCCATCTATAAAACGAACTGGAGTTTCTTTGCCAAGAAAACCCCAAGTGGAGTCACAGAGAGTAGGACATGACTGAAAAATGGCTAAATAACAAATTAGTACAATCCCTGGCACACAGTAGGCACCCAATATTGACTGATTTCTTCCTAGGTCTGCTGGTCATTGCTGGAGAAAATAATGAAATGAGCTAGTTTCACTCCCTACAAATTCATGGCATGTGAAGATCCAGGGGATAATTATATGATCAGTGCTATCAGCACACCCCTAAATGGGTGAAACAAAACCAAATACACAACTCACGTAAATTTCAAAAGGTTCTGTTGAAGAAAATGAATTAGCCAATCCAGTTTCAAATAGACAGCTAGGACATGGAATTCAAGAATGACCAGGGACGTTTGAGTGCTTCCAGGTGGGGCAGGGGGTGGGGGGAATGATACTTCAGGTCTGTAGAATACCTGGTCCTATACCAACTGTCAGCACACCACTACCAGCGCTCCTGTGAGGGTCCGAGGAAGAACCCTGAGCAGCACTGTAGTTGGAGGTTGGATGCTTCTGATGTCATTAATAATTAAAGTCCTGTTTTTCAATCTGCCTTGAGAGTTTGGGATGGCTATTTGGTTAAGGTATACAGAGCTGTGCTTGTGTATAATCTTTGATGAACGCAAAATCAGACTTAAGCAACTTCTTACTAATTCAGTGGCTGCTACTGCAGGATGGGTAAAATAGCACTTATTAAGTGCCTAATATGTGCTAGGCACTGTGCTGATCCACAACAACTCTGTGAGGTAGGTACTATTATAATTCCTATTTTACAGTTGGCAAAACTGAGGAAGACAGAAACATAGCCAGTAAGTGTCTGAGGTAGGATGCAAACTCAGGTCTTCTTGACTCCAGGCCCCAGCCTCTATCCACTTTGCTACCAATTTGAAATATAGTGGGAAGTATCTTATAATTAGCCTAAGGATGACACATACAGTGACCTGGGAAGTCAGTGTTCTCAGTTCAGATATGAATAATAAGCCTGAGAATGACTTTAAAAAATTATCTTTGTCTTTTGTGGTGGGGTTTGGGGGTGGGAGAAGGAACCCATTCAATGTTCTAGAAAAAGACACAGGAAGGAAGATTGTGGGAAGACAGCAACATGTTAGGACCTAGAGGAGCCCAGATCCCTCTCCCACCCCAAACACTCTAGCAAAGTTCTAAAAATATAACAGAAGTAACAATGATAAAGAAAGCCAAAAAGGAACATCTTCAAAGACATCCATCCTGTTCAGGACTACAGAAAAAGACTCTAAGATCCTGTGGAAGCCTGGATCAGAGGCAGGCAGAAGGGAAAGGGTGAACCCAGAGCAGGATTCAGAACCAGAGCAACATCCAGGTAACTTAGCACCTGATCAGTACCACATGAGGCACAGCAGGATCTGGGGTGGTGTCAACCAGCATAGCACCCAGGCAACCCAACACCCAAACCACAGCAGGAGGGATTGAAATAAAATCAGAACCGGGAAACCAAAGTACCTACAGGAGGCCTGCTACCAAGGCCATCAACAATGTCTGATTGCACCACCCCACCCCCAACCTCTATGTAGTCTGTTGACCCCATAGCAAAGGACCAGAGCAACTCTGGATTCACAACTATATAAGAAGTAGAAGCAAGAGAAGGGGTCAAGACCAAACCTCAGTTGAACCATCAAGTAGCGGAACCTAAACCCAGTATTTGCTAGGGAAGGAGGGGCCGAGTTAGCCACCACATTCAGGACCAATCGCAGTCTATCTATCTACACTCTCCAAAAGTTAGGAGAGGGACTAGGGTCTGACCCAAGGACAAGCTCCAACCCAGTCAACTGAAGCTAGAAATATGAGTAAACAGAGGAAAACACCAAAAGCAGTGAAAACATTCTATGGACATAAAGCCAGAAAAATAGAGTAATTCCACAAATCCAAATATCTTCTCAAAGAAAGAATGTCCTTGCTACTGGCACGATAAGAGTACCTGGAAGAAATGAAAAAAAGAGACAAAATGTAATGATAGAGGAAACACCAGCTAGAGAAGAAAGAACTGCAAAGAGAATGACTTAATCAATAAATGTTTATTAACTGCCTACTATGTGCTAGGTGAGGGTAGTGCAATGGATAGAGCACTGGGCCTTAAGTCAGGAAGGTTCCTGAGTTCGAATCCAGCCTCAGACTCTTATTAGCTGTTTGACCCTGAGCAAGCCACTTATCCTTGTTTGCCTCAGTTTCCTCATCTGTAAAATGAGCTAGAGAAGGGAATGGCAAACCAATCCAGTATCTCTGCCAAGAAAACCCCAAATCGGATCATGAAGGTTTGCGCACGACTAAAAACAACTGAACCACAGCAATAACAAAATGAATTTAGGCACTGGGTTAAGTGCTAAGGATAAAAGATGAGAGTCCCTACCCTCAAGAACCTCACCGTCTAACGGGGAAGACAACATGCAAACAAATATATACAAAGCAAGCACATACAGGATTGTTGTTATTCAAGTCATTTTTCAATTGTGCCCAACTCTTCATGACCCAACTTAGGGTTTTCTTGGCAAAGAATATTAGAATGGTTTGCCATTTCCTTCTCCAGCTTATTTTACAGATGAGGAAACTGAGGCAAACAGGGTTAGCTGACTTTCCCTGGGTCACATGGTTAGTGTCTGAGACCAGATGTCAACTCAGGAAGATGAGTCTTCCTGATTTCAGGTCTGGCTCTTCATTCACTGTACCACATAGCTGTTCCATATACAAGACTGATTATTTGCTGATAACAAAGAGAAGAAAGATACTGTAATTAAAAGAGGTTGGGGAAAGCTTCTTATAAAAGATGAGATTTTAGTTGGGACTTAAAGGAAGTTAGGGAGGTCAGTACTCAGAGTGGAGAAAGTGTGGTGGACAGTCAGAGAAAATGTCCAGAATGAAGGAGTGTCTTGTTCATATAACAGCCAGGAGTCTAGTGTCACTGCTAGAAGAGTATGTGTCAGGAGGTAAGATTTAAGAAGACTGGAAAAGTAGGAGGGAGCTGGCTTATGAACAGTTTTGAATGTCAGGCATAGCGTTTTTCATTTGATTTATTTTATTCTGGAGTCACTGGCATTTATTGTGTGAGAAGAGAGTGACATGGTTGGAAATGCACTTTAGGAAAACCATGTTGGTAGCTGGGTGGAGAATAGATGGGAGTGGGACTTGAGGCAAGCCAGCCCACCAGCAGGCTTATTGCAGTAATCAAGGTATGAAAGTGAGGAGGATCTGCACCAGGGCAGTGATATTGTCAGAGGAGAGAAGGGAGAATGTATGAGAGATGTTGATTAGGTGAAGTTGACAAGCCTTAGAAACAGACTGGATATGATAGTGAGGAATCCAGGATGACTCCTAGGTTGTGAGCCTGAGAAACTGGGAGAATGGTGTTACCTTCTACAGTAGCAGGGAAGGTAGGAGATGGGAGCAGGGAGGGTTTAGGAGGAAGAATGATGAGTTCTATTTCAGACCTGTTTAAGATATCTACTGGCCATCTAGCTTGAGAAAACTGTAAGTCAGACAAAAAGTAATGCCTACAAGAGATAAGAAATATTAAAAACAAAATAAAAAATTTGTAAAAATAAAATTTAAAGTCCATCCTAGGGGTCAGCAAGCTATGGCCCACAGGCCAAATCTGATCCTCTGCACGATTTTGTATGGCCTGTGAGCAAAGAATGGTTCCTACATTCACACTTACGTTTAAAACGCAGATAGTGGATAGGATTTGGTTGCAGGTCATAGTTTGCAGATCCCTAGTTTATGCTATCCAAAAGAACTGACACAGAAAATAGGCCAAGGACAGTCAATCTAAGAATGGCTACTCATGATCAAAAGCGGGGAAAACAGACCTAAATACTATTATTTCCAGAAATCATGACTGAAAATTGCCCCAATCTCTAAAATAAGGGAGCAAAATAAAATAAAGAGACCCAGCCAGTTACCTCCTGAAAGAAACCATAAGATGAAAACTCCCAGGAAAGTCAAAGCAAAAATCTAGATCTTCCAAGTCAAAGAAAAAGCATTGTACACAACCAAAAAAAGAAAAATTTCACATACTAATGAGCCACTGTCAGAATCACACAAGACTTGGTAGCTGCCATTGTAAAGAAGAGGAGGATTTGAAATATAATATTCCACAAGGCAAAAGATAAAGCCTTATGAATCAAGAATAATCTATCTGGCAAAAACTGAGTATATTTCTGGGGAGGTGAGGGGGAAATTACTTTTAATGAAACATAGGATTCCCAAACATTTCTAGTGAAAAGGTCAAAACTGAGCAGAAACTTTGAATGAAAATGCAGGAGTTAAAGCAAACATAAAACATTGAATCATTTGATTAAATGGGAAGGATTGTTTGACATATTGTTTACATTATAATAAAGGAGAAGAAACAAAGGCCTACTCAGAGTCCTAATATCTTCAGGTGTCATAAAGATAGTTTAATAAAATATGAAGAGACAAAGGATTATAAAACTGTGCATATCCTTTGACCTAGCAATACCACTGCTGGGTCTGTGTCCCAAAGACATTTTTTTAAAAAAACAGGCAAAAGGACTTATCTGTACAAAAATATTTATAGTGCCTCTCTCTGGGGTGGCAAAGAATTGAAAATTGAGGTGGTATCCATCAATTGGGGAATGGTTAAACGAGTTGTGGTGTGTGGTTGTGATAGAATACTATTGTGCCCTAAGAAATGACCAGCACATGATAATTTCAGAAAAACCTGGGAGGACTCCTATGAACTGATGCAAAGTGAAGTAAGCAGAACAAGGAGAACTTTGTACACGGTAGCAGCAGTATTGACACAATATAGCAAGTGTGAAAGATTTAGCTACTTATATCAACACAAATGACCTATGGGTTCAAAAGTACCCATAGTGAAAGATGCTATCCACCTCCGCAGAGAGAACTGATAAATTCTGAGTGCAGATTGAGAATACTTTTTGCACTTGGAAATGTTTTGTATGACTTCACATGGATAATTTATATCATATTGTTTGCTATGTCAGTGAGTAGGGGAGGGACAAAAAGGAGAAAGAGAATTTGGAACTCAAATTTTTTAAAAAAATAAATGTTTAAAAATAAATTTAAAATATTTTTTGAAGTACAATGATAGTGAAACACGTGTGTAAAGAATACATCTAATGAACACACCTCATAACTACAGAACTGCCGCTCTTAAATGAACCTTCGTTCTCCAGAGAGTCCTCATGAAGTTCTTTGCAGATCATGGTATCAGTAACAGACCAGTTGCTTCACTGCTCAGCTAAACTGGTTCCCTGAAAAGTATAATATCTTTGCTGGATAAGGTTGTTAGGCTGGTTCTTGACAGAGTGTGGCATCACTATTGGATGGGCAGATCTGATAGACTTTGGAGTTCATCCTTCAATGGGAAGCTTTAGCCTTCATCACCTCCAGACTCTGTCCGACACTGGATTCTTTCCACCGTGGCGTTATCATGCTGCTTACAGCTGGAGTGTTATTGCACTCTTATGGAAAGTGCAGGGCCCCTTAGACTTGTCTCCTCCCAAGCAAGAGGTGGGGGAGGTACAGCCTCTCTAGTTCTTCCTGGTTCCGAGCTGGTTTCCCTTTATTGTGACCAGTTGGTTACATTTCTGATTCCTTTTGGGGACTTACAAAACCAGAGGCTGGAGACAAAGATATTCTGGGGCACATCCATTCATTGTCTTTGCTCCTTTTTCATAAGTATTTGAGGTTATAACACACACACACACACACACACACACACACACACACATATATAACTTAGAAGTTTCTAACACATAGAACTCTTCACTTAAGCCTGAAAGATCCTCATCTTTACATTTTATTGTTTCTGTTTTTATCCCTTGTAACCTTCAACTTTGCTAAAGTCTAAACACATACAATCTTGAGATTTTAATTGTTTTCCCCTCCAGTGCTTTTCACTTTCTTGAGATAATACTAATCACAATATTCCATCAACCTTCTCTGTCAGACTTTTAAAAACAAGTTTATGTTCTAAGCCTGTGTCACCCTGGTCCGCCTTGTCTCTTTACTTGGCAATTAAGCCAAGTGTTTGCTGACTAAAGAGCTTTTAAGTCTTTGTATTATGGTGATTAATTTATATTCGTTCAACTTCTGCATGGTATTGTTGCAAGCCATGTCCTTCCTTTTCTTCCACTTCTCATTTTTCATCATCAACAACTCATAATAAGAGGTCACATTGGAGTTGTTTTTAACTGTATGCCACATATTTTCTCATTTGTATTCTTCCAACTTTGTATAAAATATTATCCTTGCTCTAACAACTTAGGAGTTTGAGCTAACAGACAAGGAATGGCTTTCACATCAGTTATGATTTATTTTCTATCCATTAAAGGGCAATGCATTTAATTTCTTCTGCAGGTCTTTCTTGATATACAGGCACCAGGCTACTGACTTGTTGTTGTTCAGTTGTTTCAGTCCCTTCTCTTTGTGACCCCATTTGGGATTTTCTTGGCAAAGATACTGGAGTGATTTGCTATTTCTTTCTCCTGTTCATTTTACAAATTAGGAAATGAGACCAACAGGGCTAAGTGACTTGTCCAGAGTCACACAGCTAATAAGTATCTGAGGTCAGATTTGAACTCAGGAAAATGAGTCTTCCTGACTCCAGGCAAGGCACTCTATCTACTGTGCCACCTAGCTCCTCCACACTAAGTAGTATCATATATATACATATACATATATATATATATATATATATATATGTATATTATATATGTGTGTGTGTGTTTATATGTATATATATGTATGTATGTATACATGTGTATATATGAAAGTCATGTAATATATTAGTCATGTTATTTTTGTATATACACATATATGTGCATATATATATATTCACATGTGTATTATCAGGGAAATATGGAACTTTTAGGATAACCACAAAGTTAATAGTTGAAGTCATGAACTTTGCTAAATGTATTTTTTAATAAGAGCTGCACATCACCTCTTCTTACTGCCACACAATTTAGGGTTTCCCAAGGGGCACAGCTTATTACATGCTGACATTTTGCTGACATTCCTGGTTTACATGGACTTTTGCTTACTACTACAGAGCAAGAATTCTGTAATACTAACACTGATACTGTACTAGTGCACATTCAAAGACACTATCCCACCTCTGGCCTTTTCTTCCAGGGCTCATTTTTCACCCCAGCTGTAGCTTGATTTCCAGTTGTAGACATCTTCCTAGATGTTTTCTCTAGATACACAGTAGGACTGAGAAGCCTGCAAAAGGATGCTCTTAGGGTTCACCAACCATCTTTGTCTACTCTCTTGGTTCAGTGTTTCTAATTAGTGCCATGTGTGATCTAACTGACCCCTTCCCTTGGATGTTTTTATAATAAACACCAAGCACCAAACCCCCTTTCTCTGAGCTTCAGCTTTACTCTTACAGGGAGAACTGAGTTCCTCTGGGTGTTAATTAACTGTAATCAGCTGTAAGTTAATCACCCCTCCAGGTGTTCATTTGGTAATCGTGACAACCCATACCCCAGGCTCTACCACTAATGAAGAGATAAAGTTACTATATTGTTCAGCACTTCTGTGTAAGCTAAAGGGAAAAGTTAGACAGGAAAGAGGAAAGTGGGGTGCAGGAGAAGGGTGGAGGAAGAGAGACCAGAGGAAAAGGGGGAGAGGGAGAAAGGTAAAGGGAAAAAGAGGAAGTGATCTGTGAGGAAGAGGGAACAGAGGACAACAGAGGGAACCAGGGAGAGAGGCGAGAGAGAGAGACAGAGAGACAGACAGAGACAGACAGAGACACAGAGAGACAGACAGATAGAAAGGAAAGAGAGAGCAAAAGAGGAGGAATTGGTGGGGAAGGAAGGGGAAGGTTTGGAAAGATGTGAAATTTAAGCCTACTGCCAGGAAAAGTTGCTAAAAATTAGAGTGAAAATGAAATGAGTAGTCTTAAGAATTAGTAAGTTCCTCAAACTTACAGGTTTTATAAGCACAGTTTGAGTGACTGCTTGTCAGGCATGTGATGGTGGAAATTCCTGTTAAGAGTTTGCACCATATGACCCCCGAGGTCTCTTTCAACACTCAAGTCCTTCGAGTTTGTGAGAAGAGAAGAGAAGAGAGAAGGGGAAGGAGCAGATGGACAGAAAGGAAGAGGGGAGAAGAGGGAAGGGAAGTGGAGGTGGGGAGATGGAGAGAAAAGGTCGAAGTGGAGAGAAGGGAAGGGAAAGGGTGTGACATTTTAAGGGTGGCTAGTGCTCACTTACAAGGAGTCCAAGGGGACTAAGGAGGTCTCCATATGCCACGTTACAGAATGTTGCAGTCGAGTCCTGCCCAGAAAGTTGCCCTACTCCAGAGGTGCAGCACTTGAGGCCACATGTGGCCTTCTAGGTCCTTGGATGTGGCCTTTTGACAAAGTTCAAGTTTTACAAAACAAATTCTTTATTAAGGGAATTTGTTCTGTAAAGTTTGGATTCAGTCAAATGGCTGCACTAGGGTTTAGTCTATATTTATGTTAAGTAACAAGCGTGGTAAAGAGGGAATCTTTGTCTACTCATATATTTATTGTGAAAGTTTCTCACATTTCCCCACTGAATATAATGCTAGCTTTTGGATTTATATAATTTTTATCATAGATCTTTCCATGCCTATACTTTTAGGTTTAGAGTTAATTTTTTTTAAGCTTAAAGGAATGTTTTACTTTGTCAAAGGTTGTTTTTCTTCATTTATTGGTATAATCATGTGGTTTGGAATGTTTTGTTTTCAATATGATTAATTATATTGTTTTTCTAATAATAAACAAAACTAGCTTCTCTGGTAGAACTCAAACTTGGTCGTAGTGGATTTTTTTGATAATTTGCTATACTGTTTTTGCCAGGATATTGAATTTATGTTACAAATTTGTAGTAGATAGTATTAAGGTTTTATCCAGATTTGTTCGATAACTTCAGGTGTATACAGGAGTAAAGGCAGCAGATGGTGGGAGTAACTTGAGGCTGGGGTTTAGCAGAATAAGACTGATGATAGGGTAAAAGGGAGAAAAGAGAACAATGTAGGGTTGAACTGGTTCAACAAGGGATCAAGATGGGGAAGGGAGAGCATGGTCGATGCAGGGATAATGCTAGGGGAAAGAACTGATGGGTGGAGAGATTGGGAGCCCCTGTAAGAATGAAGAATGGGGTTAGGAGTTGTATCACAGAGAAGATGGAATGATTTTAAAAAAAGATTATAATCAGATAAAGAAATTTCAGAGTATATGAACATGGAAGTGGGTGAGGTCAAAGTCAAAGGTCTGACCTTGACACAGGTATGTAAGAAATAGGTCATGGGGGGGCGGAGCCAAGATGGCGGAGTAGAAAGACTCACCTATGCTAGGTCCGAACCCACAGCCCATAGATTTCCTGTAAAAAGAACTCCTGACAAATTCTGGAGCAGTGGAAGCCGCGCAGAAACACAGTGAAGGAGATTTCCGTTGCGGAGAGCCCTGAAGAACCGACCACAAAGGTACCCCGGACACGGGAGCGGAGTCCTGCCCAGACGAGCGCTCCCCTCCCCCGCCCCGGCCACGCGGCACTGAGAGGAGCGAGCAGAGCCCAGCAGGAGGCAGGGACCTGAATCTCCAGGCGGCCGCGAAGGTCCCACCACCCACAGACTCACAGGTCAGTGAGAGAGACGGGCTGAGAGGGGAGCGGGGGATCTCCGGGACTCGGAACCCCTGGGAAGGGGCCGCTGCGGCGGAGGCTGAGGCAGCTCCGCCAGAGGCAGAAGCAGCTCAGCCAGTGACTCCCAGAGCGGCCTGGAGCTCCACCCCAGCTCCACTACAAAGGATCTCTGTATAAACCCCCTGAGGGAACTGAGCCTGGGAGGCGGCCCTGCCCCGACCTGAGAACCAGCTTATCTGCTGGTTATCAAGCCCCCATTGAAGAGCGCTCAGGCCTGCCGCCAAAAGCCCTGAGGCTGGGGAGCAGCATTTGAATCTCAGACCCGAAACACTGGCTGGGCGGATCTAGGCCAGGGGTAGAGAGGACTCTTAGAAATCAAGTAACTGGCTGAGAAAATGCCCAGAAAAG
>JAQQSK010013536.1:0-11457 GCA_028658325.1 Potorous gilbertii
ATGATATCAGGAGAAATATAGGAATTGGTCCTAGTAAGTTAAATGGACTATAGGAGCCAATAGTCACCTGGAAGAGCAGGCAAAGATAGGATGCAACTGGCATCATTGGAAGGACCATATGAATTGATGAGAATCATAGATTCATCTGAGCACCCACATATCAATAAAGTACTATGTAACAAAATCAGTTTTTGTTCAGTTTTATATTTGGTATAAATGGTGAGTTTCACATGGGGCTTAGAAGAATATATGATTCTAATAGAAAGCATGAAAGAAAAAAAATATGTACTTGACTCTTTTATAAGTCAATTTAGAATGCAGCTTGATAATCATTTAATATCAATTTAATAACTTCAATAACGGCCAGAGCTTGAATTAATCAATCAGAAGAAGAGTCTGGACTCAACAGCTTCTTTGTTCTCTGAGTAAACTTGGAGAATATCTCTTCCTATGTCAACAAGGCCAGACTTAAGAGAGTTTTTTTCCTCCGTTTATAATCTTTAAGGATGAGACTCTTAACTTGACACACTATCTCGAATAATGGGACTTTTTCCTTATCTTAATACTCAACTAAGAAAATTCCTTTCACATAACATGGTTAATCATATATGGAGATCATAAAATTGAATGACCTACTTAATTTACTTATTCAGTGCCATACCAATCAAACTACCAAAAATTGTTTTATAGAACTAAAAAAAGTAATATCAAAATACATCTGGAAGAACAAAAGATCCAGAATATCAAGGGGACTAATGAAAAGAAACACTAGGGAAGGTGGCCTAGCCATACCATATCTTAAATTGTATTATAAAGCAGCACTCATCAAAACCACTTGGTACTGGTTAAGAACTAGAGAGGTAGATAAGTGGAATAGGGTAGGTACACAAGTCACAGTAGTCAAAGACTAGTAATCTACTGTTTAATAAACCCAAGGATCCTAGTTTCTGGAATAAGAACTCACTATTTGACAAAAACTGCTGGGAAAACTGGAAAATAGTGTGGCAGAAATTGGGTACAGACCAATGTCTGACACCATACACCAGAATAAAGTCCAAATGGGTACACGATCTAGGTATAAAGGTAGATACTATAAACAATCTAGAGGAGCAAGGAATAGTTTATTTGTCAGATTTATAGAGACTGGAGGAATTTATGACCAAACCAGAGATAAAGAATATTAGGAAGTGCAAAATGGATAACTTTGATTACATCAAATTGAAAAGTTTTTGTACAAACAAAACCAATGCAACCAAGATTAGAAGGGAAGCAGAAAACTGGGAAAGTCTTTTTACAAGAAGTGTCTGTGATAAAGATAAAATATATATAGAGAACTGAGTCAAATGTACAAGAATACAAGCCATTCCCAAAGGATAAATGGTTAAAGGATATGAATAGGCAGTTTTCAGAGGAAGAAATTAAAGATATCTATAGTCATATTAAAAAAAGCTCCAAATCACTATTGATTAGAGAAATGCAAATCAAAACAACTCTGAGGTACCACATCACACCTATCAGATTGACTAACATGACAAAACAAGAAAATGATAAATACTGGAGAAGATGTGGGAGAGTTGGAACAATAATTCATTGTTGGTGGAGCTGTGAGCTGATCCAACCATTCTGGAGAGCAATTTGGAACTATGTCCAAAGGGCTACAAAAATGTGCATACCCTTTGACCAGCAATATCGCTTCTACGGTTATATCCCAAAGAGATCATAAAAATGGGAAAAGAACCCACATGTACAAAAATACTTACAGCAGCTCTTTTTGTGGTGGCCAAAAACTGGAAATCTAGAGGATGCCCCTCAATTGGGGAATGGTTGAACAAGTTGTGGTATGTAAATGTAATGGAATATTATTGTGCTATAAGAAATGACAAACAGGTGCACTTCAGAAAAACCTGTTAAGACTTATATGAACTGATGCTGAGTGAAATAAGTAGAGCCAAGAGAAATTGTACACAGTAATAGACACAGTGTAGGAGACCATTTTTGATAGACATAGCCCTTTACAGCAATGCAATGACCTAAAACATTTTCAAAAGACTCGTGACACAAAAGGCCATCCACATCCAGAGAGAGAACTATGGAGTCAGAATGCAGAATGAAGCAGACTGTTTTCTCCTTTTGTTTTTATCATGGTTTCTCCCATTCATTTTAATTCTTCTATGCAACATAACTAATGTGACAATATGTACAATAGGGATGCATGTGTAGAACCCATATAAGACTGCATGCTATCCTAAGGAAAGAGGGGAAGAAAATTTTGAACTTATGGAAGTGATTGCTGAAAACTAAAAAATAAATTAATAAATTTGGAAGAAAAAAGTAAATTTGAGTGACACAGACATGCTAAGCTGGGATTGTTCTAAAACATATTTAAGACTGGTCATTCTTTTTTCAGACAGTCAGAACTTAAGTTTTGGCTTCATACAACATGTATCTGCTAGCTTTAAGGGAATAAACAATATGAATTTACATATCACCTAATCTGTTTATGTCCTTTAACCAAATTTTCAGGTCAACAGGCTCTAATTTGTGAGCTAAAGGGAACAATGTGACCGTGGTTGGGAAAAAGAAATGACCTTTTTACATGGAATTGTAAAAGAAATGAACAGTTTCCATGAGCAAAAAGAAGGCCTGCAGGCAAAACTTGTCAATCTTAATTGAGTATAATTTAGAAGGAACACCCATCTATAGCAGTTAAGTGGTCATTTAACAGAAAAGTAATTTGGTGAGAACACTGAATATCTGTTACATAGACCTAAAGAGTGGCACATGGGCTTATTATAATCAAAGATAGAGAAAGGGGACAGCATGGGAGTTAGGATATTTTTTTTGTTTTTTTAGGGTTTTTTTTTTAATTAATTGGCAGCCAGGGGTAAGGATTAGAACTGGGTTCAACACACACACACACACACACACACACACACACACACACACACACACACTAATCCCACTCATTCAGATCAGAACTTTGCTGATAATTTTTAGTCTTCAAGAGTTGTCTTGTCCAAGCTTACAAAATTAGCGTTTATCAGAGAAAAAATTTAAACTCAGATCCTCTTAACTTTACTGCTATGTTGTTCATCTTTCATTCTCTAAGAGGACCAATGACATCCATTGGTGTCTGGTCTTTTTCCTTATCTTAATATTTTGTAGACATATACTATGTTATGGCATGTTAATGGGAAAGAAAACACAGATATCCTGGGTAGTAATTTCAACTGACAATTTTTCAACTCTTTTTTTCTTATTGTATTGACCACCTATTCCCTATATTTCCTAGGTCTCAGTTTTTCTTCAGCAACACCCATTCAGTAATTAAAGGCTAGGTAAGAACTGAGGCAAAAGATGGTCTAGTTTGCCTTCTCAAAAAAATCAATCTAGGAGAGGAAAGAAGACCTTTCCTCAGGGTTTTTGGCCAGAACAGAAACTCTTGCTATTTACACTCACTCAGAGCCATCAAAACTAAGCAAGTAAGGCTTAGGCTGGGACCTAGTACTGACCAATCAATGAGAGCCAGAGTAATTTGAATTTAAAGGCATAGGCAAGTAGCTACAGTTGAATCCCAATGGGATTTATCAAAGCCTGATTTACCAGAGCTATATTTCAAAAAATTGTAAATGCAAGCTATGTGAGACAAATTACACCAGTTTAAAAATAACATTAATAGAATAAATAAATAGGGAAGAAAAAAATCTAACCTCCAAACCCCAAGATACTTGTGAATTATAAGCGATCAAAATTTATATTCCTTTGGGTAGAGTAAGTATGTGACTACCTATATGGACAGAGGGAGAAGAGCAGTAGGAGGAGAAGAAGAAGGAAGGTAGGAAAGAAGGAAGAAAGGGAGAGAGGGAGGGAGGGAGGAAGAAAGTTAATAGCATTACCCAAATAGAAGTGGTTAACTGAGTTCCCAGTGGGGCAACTACTAATACTCACAGATTGTTATTCATCCTTCATTATTCACTAAATAAGGTTCTTTCTCTGTCATTACTTGAGTCAGGATGACCTGAGTTCAAATCCTACCTCAGACACTTAGTGGTTGTATGACCCCGGAAAAGCCATTCAACCTGTCTGCCTGCCTCAGTTTCCTCAACTATAAAAGGGGCAACTAGATGGAGCAGTGGCTAGAATGCCAGGCCTGGAGCCAGGAAGACTCATCTTCCTTAGTTCAAATCTGGCCTCACACACTTCCTAGCTGTGTGACCCTGGGCAAGTCATTCCATCATCTACACCAAGAAAGTCTCTTTGTGAACCCATTCAGGGTTTTCTTGGCAGAGAACCACAACAATAAAACGGCAATAGTAATAGCGCCTGCCTCCCAGGCTCACTGTGAGGATCCGATGAGATAACATTTGTAACAGCTAGTGTATTATATAGCACTTAGTAGGTGCTATATCAATGCTAATTTTCATCACCATCATTATCACTAGTGATTAATGTTACAGCATTTTGTAGAAAGGCCTCTAGTACAAAAACCTTATTTATTTTGCATACTACCTTTACCCACTTTCTGCAATGTGCTTCTAAGAGGGCTCTATTTTTTCTACAGATCTAAAGCTCTGTTCTTCCAACAATGACACACTAGCATGGTTCATTCAGGACTCACCATTATCAGGCTCTTTAAGCACCTCAAGGCAACAGAAGCTAATGGCTGAGGTATCTCTTTTTTTTAAGCCAGGGCTTCTAATATTCACTTCTAAACAACAACACAAAAAAAATCCACACATTCTATCAATAAATCAGCCAATAAACACATTTTAGGGTTAAGTATCTACTACCAAGCACTGTGCTAAGCACCAGGATACAAAGAAGGGCAAAAGACAGATCCTGCTTTCAAGCAATTCGAAGTTGAATGAGGGAGAAAACATGCAAACAATTATGTAGAAAGAAGATATATACGAGATAAATTGAAGAAAATCAACAGAGGGAGGGCACTAAAATTAAAAGGAGTTGGGAAAGCTATCCTGTAAAAGATAGAATTTTAGCTGGAAGTTGAAGGAAGACAGAGAAGCCAGGAGATAGTAATTATAAGAGAGAGCATTCTCCCACTTCCCAATGTGCTCTGGAGCTGGACCATCTAAGTCAAGAAGTCATATCCCACCCCCAGACACTCTAGGAGCTTCCCTACATTACTCCCACTTTGATAGAAGGGAGTAGTCTATAATCTCAGGGTCATACATTAGCACAACTTCTCTACCACTTACCATCTGTTTGGATTCTGACATTTACAGGCACAGAGAGCCTAGGAAACGTAATCCTAATGGTCACGGTATAGTTGGTACCCTGATGAAGATGCAGGCAGACCTCAGGCTCCTGACTGCTTGTGGTAAGATTCAACAAATCCTCATGGACAAACTCCATCCCATCTCGTTGCTGTCCTTGAATGTGTATCTGTGGTAGGAGATGAGTTGTCAGGGTTCTGGATTAAGAAAGATCACAGAAACTCTTTTCCTTGAATTCTGACTCCTGCTCTCTCCACCCCACTCCACCATACTTCATTCCACACCAAATTACTTAGCTGAAGGAGCTGTCATGAATGAATTGGTCACCAGGCATCCATGTATCTAAAAACAGGATCCCACAGAGTGATTAGTAAAATGTTCAATGTTCATTAATTTGATATTGATGACAAATCATCTAATACTAGAGGGCTAATAAGATCATTTCTGTGTAGCCAACCCTTTTCTTCTAAACAAAAGATGACTCACAGTAAAAACCTTTGCTAATGCTCTGTAACCCTCTACCAGCAGGTAAAGAGTAAGCTATTCTAACTTCCAGCTCTCATTCAGGGTTGTGGGGCATATGATCTCAGGAATAAATAGTAGTGAAAATACCATAATGCAAGCAAACAAATCTCTTCTTTTAACTGAATATGTGCCTAAAGAAAAGATGCAGGAGAATAAATATAACGTTGTTGTCAGTTGTTTTTCAGTTCTATTCAATTCTTCATAACCCCATTGGGGAGTTGTTTGCCATTTCCTTTGGCATCTCATTTGATAGATGAGGAACTAAGAGAAACAGGGCTAAATAATAGCTAGTAAGAGTCTGAGGTCATATTTGAAATTATGAAGTCTTGGCCCAGTACTCTATCCTGACTGCCCAACAAATACTATAGAGATTTTTTAACATTTTAAATAACAGTTAGTTTAACTGAGCAACAGTTTAAAAAATCAATAACAAATATGATACTAATTGGTAAAAAAAAAACCTGTTCATTCTTTAAAATTTTCAGTAGAGGCTTGGCATGGTTACCTATGCCTATACTCCCTTCAACTAAGGCTATTTCATCACTTGAGCTCAGTATGGCTAAAGCCAATCAGATGTCTGCATTAAGTCCAGTCCATACAAATATGATGAGGGCCCCACACACATACACACATCCATGTCATCCCTCACAGGAGCATGGAGCCACAAAGCTGACAAAGGAGGGGAAAACAAGTAGGGTTTTGGAAATGGAACAGGTCAAAGCTTCTGGGCTGGTTCATATTGGGGTCAGGCCGTTATACTTACAGCCTAGCCAAGATAGGGAGAATCCACTTCAAAATAAATGAATAAATAGATAAATGAGTGAATAAGCATTATAATATTTTAATAATTTTAAAATAAAATTTTCAATACAAACTGGCATATGAATTCTCTATATTAATGATTCACTTTTAATAGTAGATCTTTCCTGAATCCCTCAGTGATTAGAACTGGATTCTATGAAGACCAAACTGCAACTATCTTCAGTAGGAGTTAGTCCTTCATCTATAGTTTTCAAAGAACTCTTGCTCTTCCTCTCCATTCCATAGGATTTGGAGCTATAATCATCATCAAACACATCTAAATACATCTAACGGGATGGGGCGGACAGGATTCAGTTGCATAGATCAACCAAATCACCCCCACAGAATTTAAAGTAACTAACAAGCTGCTGCATTTTTTATCATGTGAGCTAGGCTTTAGACAAAAATGTGGGAAAATGTCCTTCATCTGAAATGTCCTTGAAAGACCTACCCCAGTGCTTTTCATTGTGTATCTACTTGTTGTTCAGTCCTTTTTCCAATCCCACCCTACCCTTCATAACCCCATTTGGGATTTTCTTTGGCAAAGGTACTAGAGGGGTTTGCCATTTCCTTCTCCAGCTCATTTTAGAGATGAGGAAACTGAGGCAAACAAGGTAAAGTGACTTGCCTAGGGTCACACAGCTAGTAAGTGTCTAAGGCTGGATTTGAACTCATTTCTTTTTGACTCCATCTCCCTACCTATGTATCTACTTATATGTATACATATTATTTCTCTCCAGAAGAACAGAAATCCTGTGAAGGGAGAGAGACTGTTTTGGTTTTGCATCAACAGTGCCTAACACGTAGTAGCCATTTAACAAATGCGTGTTTAATTGATAGAGATGTGAGAAAATTCATCAGTAACTTCTCAGCAAAACTTCTAGCCCTAGAGAGTTACCTAGAACATCAATAGGTTAAAGTGACTTGACATTCTGCCTCTAGGATTAGACTAAAATGAATTGAAACAGTGCTGGGATTGGACAGCGAGTGGATTAGGAAGTTCCCCTAGGAATAAGGTCTTAATAAATATGGTCCTAATCACTGTTACACTTAATTAAGCCTATAATTAAATTTTGACTCCAATATGACCTCTTTTCTACAAGGAAGAAAAACCAATTGTTTCCCTTACCAGATAAACCATCTTCAAATCCTCTCTTTCTGGACTCACTCTCCACTTCACACAGGTATTATTAAACACAGACACATTTGTAATCAATGCCTTTTTTTCTGGATTAAAAAAATAATACACAACAATCATCAATGTGGCCTTGAAAAATTCTAGTAGAGAACCATGAGAGAATGACCTAGTTTATTTGTATCAACAATGTTACTAACATTCACTGTTAATGATTTGATATTCGTCAACACAAATTAACCCAACAATCTGAACACTCATAAGTAATTCATGAAACCTGGGTAGGTCACATAAGTATTGGCTAAGGTGGAAAAGAATGATTTCCCACCCACCCCCATCTCCCCACCCCCCACTCTTGAGAAATTTCTGCCTGTGATTAATCAGGCAGCCCACTGGGGGCCACTGTGGTTCCAATTACCCTGAAGCTAAAAGGAAGCTTAGGTTGGGCCTCCAGATGAATCAGCCCTCCCACAGAGTATCTCATCCTTTTCTCTACTCACACTAATCAAAGGGGCATCATGATTTGGAGGTTAATTCCAAGGTCAGTGATAATTCTAAGAAAGGCAGAGATAGATGAAACCCCACTACCACTCTCCACAGAGAGCTGGTTCCCTCAGGCTAGATAGCTGAGCCTAAGAAAATCTGTTAAGGTAAACACTAATCTCTCTACCATATTCCTTGACCTTGCAGGTTTGAGTACTTTGTCTCAGCTCAATGAGGAGTTCATTGATTTCTCTGGATTTTCATGTTTGTTTTTAAATAGAGGCCCATGCCAAACAACATTATACTTACGCCTAAGTTATTTCCTGGTACCATACTAGGCCTCTCTGAAAACTATGGTAACTTCCTAGTGGCCTGAGTTACAGCAGCATCTATAAGACACCAGCCAGTTCCCCTCTCAGGGATTTAGCTCTAGATGTGATTCATAATTTCTTTAAAAATGAGTGAAAAACACCAATTTGTTATTCCTGGATCACAAATATCCCTGTTATCCCTCATTTTACCAAAGAACAAAATTCCAAGTGATGATAGTTTAATTTTTTTTCCCATTATGAAAGGAGATTACTCTCTAAGCTAAAGGTTTTTAAGGTGGAACATGTAAAATTTAAAATTATATATACATACATATATGTGTTTGCATTTGATTACTGTATTCCTTTTGTATTACTTATTCTTTTGTAATCTCACATTTTATTTTACACATTAAAAAATGTTTTTCAGAAGGGGTCTGTAGAGTTTTCCCAGATTGCTTAAGGTGTGCACATGACACTAAAAATAGTTAATAACTCCTGATCTAAGATATATCACCCCAAGCAAATCTCTTTTCAAGGTTTGACCCCAAGGGACCTATTCTAAGATACCTCCAGTACTCTTATATGTAAACTCAATTATCTTGTGCTCAGTACCAACCACACTACTAACTGAACTCAAATCTATGCAACCATCTTAGAGTAAAAGCCCATTAAGCAAGGGCTATTTTGAGCTCTATGTATAGAGCGCCATCTAACAACTGATTAGAGCACCAGTATCATTGTTTTTCTAAGGCACATCACCTCTGAGGCTGGCTTCTCCATTCCCCAGTGAGACAAGGATACTTTGTCTAGATCTCCTCTTTGCTACTCCCACACGATGTGCATTGTATTATATTTATCAGTTTCCCTTTGCTTTCCCACCCTAGGTTTCCCTGGAGAAAATAAGCTCCCTTGCAGTCATGCACTTTTACCTTTGCATCCTCAGTATCTAGCACAATCCCTTTGTGAATCACAGACATTAATTAAATGAGGCAGCCAGGTGGCACAGTGGACAGCCAAAGATTTGAAGTCAGGAAGACCTGAGTTTAAAATGCTACCTTAGACACTTATTAGCTGTGTAACCCTGGGAACTGTGTCTGTTTTCCTCATCTGTAAGATGAATATTCTATAACTGTAACACCTTACAGATGTGTTGTAAGGATTAAATGAGGTATTTGATATGTATGTATATGTCAAGTGACATATACATGTTCACTATTATTCTGACAAATAGTTATTAATTATTCAATAATCTCTAAGATCTCTTTCAAATTCTCACATCTGATCAATATACAACAGATGTCCAGAAGTAGCAGTTTGTGTCTCTGGGGTGCTGGGTCCCTCTGATCATTCTCACATGACTCTGTTGCCTCACTGACCATTCCAGAGAGCAAAAACATTGCAACCCAAACCACTTCCCTTTTGATGAACCACTGAAAAGAAAGGCCTCCAGAATGTCAATTTACACAGAGAGGACATGAATCTTCTACTAGGAGGCCCCTCTCCTGAGGAAGGAAGCCAAAGAAAGAAGAAAACCAAACATAAAAGATGCTCTTGCTCTCTGTCTCTCTCTGTAACTGGCTCTGTGTCTCTCTGTATCTCTGTCTCTCTCTGTGAGTCTCTGTCTCTATTTCTCTCTGTCTCTCTCCCCACCTCCAATTCTTCCCTTTAGTTTTTCACTAATGACAGCTGCCAGTGTACAAATACCACCTGCTCCCAGCTTGTGATGCAAGCTCTGTGGAAGTGGAACCAGAATGCTAGGAAAAGTTAGCATTGAGCATTTCAAAGACCCTTTTCTTGGTTTAATCTCAATCTCAGAGGAAAGAGTCAGAATTGTTTTCTCAGAAATCTCTCAGTGCCAGTGGAAGTATGCTTGCTTCTTTGTGACTCCCAAGTGTAGATTTAATCAGAAGGGGTGCTCAGAGTTCCAAATTGGAGTGAGGTTAGGTCCTATTGAGCAGAAAATCCAGTTAGCTCAGCTTTGCATTGTTCTGTCCTTATCTGGCTAAAGGACATCTTTTCCCCCATGAAGACTTTGTCCTCATTTATTGACCTGTGAGCTGCATGCTCACTTAAAGGCTTGTTGCTAAGGGTCCTGAGTTTTTTTTTTTCTAAAACCTCCCTATTAACTGTTGCTTAGTTTCAGCCTTTCCTCTTGGTGTCTTGTATGACAAAACTTGTATGACAGGACTCAGTTATACCCCAGCCCGCATACACTAATCTCAAAGGATTTGGTAACCACTCCCCCTAAACATCAGATTCTGATAGGTTTTAGGTGTTACTATATAGAGAATAACATCAATCATTTTTCTAAACAAGCCTACCAGACCTCATATATCCAAATAGAGGCTTCCCTTCAAAATAGTCCCTGTGAGGAAACTATACACTTATTCCAACAGTGAATTGACAGCTCAGTGGTGAAGTAGGTAGAATCCTGGACCTGGAGTCAGGAGGACCTGAGTTCAAATCTGATCGCAGACACTACCTGTGTTATCCTGAGTATAAGTCATTTTATCTCTGTTTTCTTAAGTTTCCACAACTGTAAAATGGGAATAATAGTGCCTATCTCCCAGGGTGGATATGATATTCAAATAAGACAACTGCGCTTAGCCGGTACACAGTAAGTGCTACATAAATGTTAGCTTCTGTCTTTTGTTGTTTGATATCCAAATGTTAGTTACCATCTGTAAAATGGGGAGAATAACAGCACTTACCTCCCAGGGTTGTTACAAGGATCAAATGAGATAATATTCATAAAGCACTTGGTACAATATCTGGCACATGGTGTGCACTAATATAAAACACTAGTTACCTAATTCTTCTTTAGATTTACCCGCAAAGGTTACCTAATTTCAGAGGTGGAAAAATCTCTATCTTTTTCAGGGTAGACATGATTTCTGGAAATAACCTAAAATCATCCTGGAAGAAGTCATATAGGTGCTCAAACTGAGTGGCATGCAGGTAAATGTTT
>JAQQSK010013537.1:0-11456 GCA_028658325.1 Potorous gilbertii
TGAAGCAAACAGGATACAGTGACTTGCCCAGGATCATACAGCTATTAAGTATCTTAGGCCAGATTTGAGCTAAAGAACATGAGTCTTGCTGAATATTATCACTACACCATCTAGTTACCCTAGATATCTTGGTAAAAACCTATAATTCCTATAGGGATAATACATTTCTTTACTTAAACACTAGTCCCTGCTTTATTTTTCAAATAAAAAATCTCTTTTTTGGAGGTTTTATAATCCATAGTATTTATTTATGTTTTATTTATTTGCATCACAATCATTTCTAACTTCATCTTTCCTTCCATACCAGGGACCAAATGTTGGTAATAAAGAATAAAAAAGAAAAATAGGCATTTCTTTAAAAAGAATAGCATGAGACATCCCCTAAATCCAAGACAAAATAGGGCCTTCTCCCAAGGATCAATTCATCTTTTATTAATACAAAGGATTTTTAACCTATGAAGTATTCAGGTCTTTTCTTAATAAATGAAGATCACAATCACCTTGTAGAGCTCTCAGGTACTATTCAATTTATGTATTGACCTTTTTACTCACTTAAAAGTAAATGAACTGGGAATGCATCTTTGATATCTTCTTGAAACCTTGGAGAATCTGCATATCCTCCAAAAGTTCTAAGCAAGAAACTTTCCAATGGTATTTGCACCAATTCTGTAAGATCTAGGCCGGAAAATTCTACTTTGAGTGTCCCCTGGGAATACATGTGAACAAACAAATCCAAGAGGTAGGAGAAGGGAAATATTTTCTGAACACTCCATGTGCTGTAAAAACCTGTGACATCATTTATGAGACATTTTTCCCCAGCCAGAAATGACAGCATGCTGTAAATCACTAGATTATTAGTGCTTGGAAGGAAGTTAGATGTGCTTGAAAAGGTTGGGTACAGTTCAGGTAATGAAAACCAAAAAATGGGCATGTAGAATGTTCTATAACATTTCTGTAACATCCCAGAGGATATTCAAAATCATCATTACTGCCCTTAAGTCTCAGCTTCAAAAATGAAGGAAATGGAGAAATTCTTGAACGATTTCATTATGAAGTCATATGACCTGATGGTTCTGCAATATTTGGTTTAACATTTGGAATATGTCTTGCCTTTTCTTTTTTTATACAAGGTAATGTTATTATATTATATATCATTAATATTATAATTGTATATAATATGTTAAAATTACATATAATATATATGATAAATATATTATATAATAACATTTATATACAAATGCATTTTTGTGTGTATACACAGTAGTAAGGCTTAGTGTAGATTTAGGATAATATAGCTTAAAACATCACTATGACCCATTTTCTATCTAGTTTGTCACCTGACATTCCTGGGTATGTATTTAGCTATATGAAATATTTATAACTAGTAGAGAAGATACGAAATTGTTCACATATGTATAGATATAGATAGTTCACTCTACTCTCTCTACAATTGTTAGAAGATGGGTTGAATTTCAGAACTCTTATCTCAGGTTCAATTTTTGAACGAAAAGAGGCACTTATGGGGAGGTTAACTTTATCCTAATACATCAAGGATATGCAATAAGGATACAATAGCACTTACCTTTACCTTTGGCTTTTTCTTTTACCTTCTCATGGCAGTATAATCCGTAAGTTAGGAGGACAGGATTAGTAGACTCAAGTACTTGTGAGATCTGAGAGGCGTAGACTCCTCATAAATGGGATTTTACTTCTCTTCCATGAGCAGGAAACTACATCAAGAGAACCAAGGATCAATCGGTTTGTCAACTTTTAGGAAAAACGAATGCTTTTTTCTAAAAAGAAAAATAAAAAACATAGCAGTTTCAGGGGATAAAGAGGCCTTGCCCCAACTCATGTTGGGGAGAAATGCTGGTGAGGAGTATTTTTATCTTGAGTCCAACTCATGAAATGATCCAACAGATTCAACAGGTAATTTTTGAATATATTAAAACATATCTTTTAAATTTCAGTTTCTTCTATGTTTGTTTTCTAAAGGAACTAGAAATGGGATGGGAAAGAAGGGTAGGTCTTTATTATCACGTGAAGAAGCCTGGTAGACATTTTAGAATGGGGGAAAATTCATTTATAATAGTAATAAGCTTAGATTTACATATACCTTAGATATCTTCCACTTATCCTCATAATCACCCTATGAGGTAAGTACTATTAAAAATATATCCCATTTTACAAATAAGGAACATGAAACTAATAGAGGCTAAGTGACTTAACCAGGGTCATCTAACTAGTCAATATTTGAGGCAAGCTATAAACTCAGAGTTCTCTCATTCCAGGTCAAATGCTCCAGCCATTAAGTTGACTAGCTCTTTCTTAATGACCTTGACTTTGGTGTGAGAAAAAATGAGTTGGTTTTTTAGCTTAAATAAGGGAGGCTATCTCAGGTAAGACCTGATAGGCAAGCCTTAATGTCACTACTGTTACTACTACTACTACTGCTGCTACTGCTACTACTACTACTACTGCTGCTGCTGCTACTACTACTACTACTGCTGCTGCTGCTACTACTACTACTACTGCTACTACTACTGCTACTGCTACTACTGCTACTACTGCTACTACTACTACTGCTGCTACTACTACTACTGCTACTACTTCTCTTACTGTTGCTACTGCTACCTTGTATTTATATAGCACCCATGTGGACCAAACACTGTGCTAAATTCTTCACAAATATTTCACTTTATTCTCACAACTAAAGTATGAGGTAGGTGGTGTTAGGAAACTGAGGCAAACAGAAGTTAAATTAATGGCCCAGGCTCACACAGCTAGTAATTGTTTTCAGTCATATTTGAACTCAGGCCCTATTTACTCTAGGCCTTGTGCTCTCTACTGTGCCACCTAATAGTCACTAAGAAGGGAAGGAAACAAGAATTGATTAAGTGATGACTATGGGTCAGGCACTGTCTTAAGTACTTTGCATATATCATCTCATTTAATGTGGATTGTAACAGCAAAAAGAAATGACACTTTTTGAATATTTATTCACATCAAATTAGTACATTAGAATTGAATACAATTTACAGAATTCTTTGGATAGTGAATGTTTCATAATAAAAATTATGAGAAATATATGCAAATCTAATAATAATAGTAACTAACATTTATTTACCACCTCAAAGTTTTCAAAATTTCAAGTATATTTATAATACATAATTGTTATATTATTACAAATTATACATATTTTATATATTTATACTATGATATTATATATATTTAATTATATATAAATAAAATTTTAAAATGATAATATAAAAAAATATTATTTTAAACCCAAAGCAACCCTGGGGAAAAAGTATTGTTAGTACCCCCATTTTATGTACAAGGAAACAGAAGCAGACAGAGATTAAGTGATTTGTCCAGTGTCATCCGCAAATTTCTGAGACCAAATTTAAATTCATATCTTCCTAGGACTCTAACCACTTTGTGACCTCATTTGATTTGTAGAAGTTATCATAAATAAATAAAGAAAATAGGATTATATCATTTCTTTAAAAAAGGAAATCAGGAAAAGAATACTTTAAAGGCCTAAATAACCTCACCAGCCTTGTTTCTACAGAGAAGCAGGGAAATAGGTAGGACAACCGAGGATCTCTAGGTTTTAAGATAGAGGAAATTTTGTTTCCCCCGAAGAGTGTCTCTCATCATCTTTCCAATGGGTTTCCTTTCACCCTTATTAAAGAATATATTTCTCACATCTCATGCACCTCTAAAACATCATACATAAAATTCTGGGCTAATCAATGAATGAATCAATAAGAAGATGTACTAAACACTTTGCCCTAAAGATTTCATTGGTTTCACTGGTCTAATTGCCTCAAAAACCTCAGGATTTGAACTCAGGTCTTCCTGACTCCATTTTTGGCACTTTTTTTTTCATTTTGCCAGTGCCTTCTGTCCATCTTGTGCAGACAATAATCATGCTGAACAAAGGAGGAGGAAATTGAATTATCTTTTTCTTCTATGTATGCTCAATCTATCTTCCTAGGCTAGAGACACAGTGAACTCTCATGGGCAAGTTGCAGTATTGATTATTAGTTCCAGATTCAGTGATGACATTCCATCAGATTTAGCTCTGCTAAAGCTCAGAACTCCCAAGCTCAAGAAATTCACAAGTGTTCCCCTCTCCTGAAGTAGGGACTATAGATGCATGTAATGGCAATTTAAATGAGAAAATCTTTCCCATTCATTAATAGATCATATGACCTGCTTAAATCACATGGAAGCCCAAGTCACATATGGTGGAAGGAACTTCCTGAACTGTCGGAACAGCAGAGGTGGGAGGCAGTTGGTCAGGCTGGTTGGTTGGTTGGTTTTTGTCCTTTGTTCTCCAAACCAAAATAACACCACCATGATAAAGTGAAATGTCAGTGTGTCCAACTGTGGCTTATCAGAGCTTGGAATGCTCTACCACAGATTGGGTACAGATAGTCCATGTGAATATTTTGGATGGATACTCCAAATTTGTGCATCCTGTGTTTAGTTTGTGCTGTCTCAATTCTGCTTTGCTCAGAACACAGCACTCTTTCTGATGTTGGTACACCATGCTGAGCAGTCCTGTGCCAGTGCCTCCCATGTTGCACAGTCAAATCCAAAGTTCTTGAGAGGGGGTTCTTGTATCTCTTCTTCTGACCACCATGTGATTGCCTGCTCCATGTGAGTCCTCCATAAAATAATCTTTTTAGCAAGTGTACATTTTGCATTCAAACAATGTGGTTAGCCCAACAGAGTAGCACTCCTGAAGCATAGTTTGAATGCTTGGCAGTTCAGCTCAAGCAAGGACTTGTGTTTGGTACCTTATCCTCCCAGGTGATCTTCAGAATCTTCCTAAGGCAGTTCAAATGGAAGCAATTCAGTTTCCTGGCATGGCTCTTGTAGACAGTCCATGTTTCACAGGCATACAACAATGAGGTCAGCACAACAGCTCTGTAGGCCTTCAGTTTGGTCAACAGTCTAATACTTCTTTTCTCCATCAACCTCATTGTCAATGTGTATATTTCTGGAAAGTACACTACCAAGGTAAGTGAACTTATCCACAGCATTCAAAACTTCTCCATTTGTTGTAATTGATAGTTCCACAAATGGATGGTGTGGTGGTGACTGATGAACACCTGTGCTTTCTTGGTGTTAATTATTAGGCCAAAATTAGCACAGACAGCAGGGAATTGATCCATACTTCATTGCATCTCAGCTTCAGAGACTGCATTGAGTGCACAATCATTTGCAAACAGAAAATCATGTACCAGCACTCCCTCTATTTTGGTCTTGGCTTGTAGCTTTTTCAAATTGAAGAACTTACCATCAGTACAGTAGTTGACCTTGATGCCATGTTCATTCTCATTGAAAGCATTTGACAACATGGCTGAAAACATCATGCTAAAAAGTATGGGAGCAAGCACACTGTCCTGTTTCACTCCATTGGTGACTGCGAAAGCATGAGAACATTGCCCACTATCCAGAATCCAGGCAAACATGCCATCATGAAATGGACATACAATGGTGATAAACTTCTCTGGGAAATCAAATTTTGAAATAATTTTCTATAAACACTCATGACTAAGCAAGATCTACAAACGTTGTGTACAGACCTCTGTTCTGCTCCTGGCATTTCTCCTGGAGTTGTCAGGCAGCTAACACCATATCAACTGTTCCTAGGCCCTTTCTAAAGTCACACTGGCTTTTAGGTATATGACCATATTCCAGGTGAAGGATCAGCCTATTAAGGAGCACTCTAGCAAGGATTTTGCCAGCAATGACTAAGAGAGAGAACCCCTGTGACTGTCGCAGAACAATCTATTCTTTTTATCTTTATAGAGATGGACAATGGAGGCATCCTTGAACTCCTGCAGGATAACCTCTTGCCATATAACCTGGAAAATTTCAGTCAGCTTTTGTATGAGCTATGGTCACCCTACCTTGTAAAATCTCAGCTGGAATAGAATCAGCACCAGGTGCTTTGCCACATGAAAGGAGCTGGTCAGACTAGTCAGAACTGGGTTGGACAGAGGCAGGCAGACACAGTGAGGCTCTTGAGTGTTTGTTTGTTTGTGAGAAGGTCTTAGTAGGGAGGAATTTGGGAATGACTTTGCCCTCTGCAGTGCTAATATGTATTGACTTTTTGGCTACTATGACTGATTTTCTTTCTAGTTTTGAGATTTGGCTTTCTGGTGTCTAACTAAATGTTTTCCTTCTGCCTTCTATATGCCAGGTATGCTGGAATATTCATAGTCAAGATCAGTGCTATGAATATTGTCTTGGTGATACAGTGGATGCCATCATGTTTTTTCATATTTGTTTTACTCCTGCAGACTCCTCGTCATCCATGAGCCTAAGCATTTACTTTACTCTTTAATCCTAACCCTCCATTATTACTCGGATATAACAAAGATGTGTGATTTCAGTATGAGTACTTCCCAGTATGAAATTTCTCTCCACCAGTGCTAATCATAATCCACCTTTTGGAAGAAAAGCATTGAGTGAACACCCTCTTTCTCCGAATTAATTCAGCAAATAAATACAATTCATTTCAGCATTTTTTTTAAAAAACTGACTGTGAAAGCCAGTGTGCTAATCCCTGATATATTGAAATAAAAAATTAATTCCCAAAGCTGTTATTAACTGTACCCTAGATGACAGGCATAGTATTGCATGATAGAAATATAAAGACAAAAAGGAGATAGTTCCTTCCCCAATGGAATTTGAATTCTCTTGGGATGAGGTTGGGGAAACTGACATATATAAGTACACATACGAAGAAAAAGCCAAGTAGAAGACTGGATTAAAACTAGAGAACCCACTCCCTGTCCTGAAGGAGGGAACAAGAGGGTTACAAATAAATACAAATACTGATCATGGAAATCATAAAAAGTTGAAGTGCTTCATCAAATTACAGAACCAAACATGGAGAGGTTACTTCTAAATGGAAAATGAGGAAGTCCTCCCTAGACACTACATGAAGGAAAGGAAGGATTTCAACAGATGCCAATCCAGTGGCAGCAATGGAGGCTGATTACTCATAAAAATGTAACAGGCAAAGAGGGCAGACTAAGAACAGGGAATGGCTAGTATTAAAATCTGCCTAGTTGGACCAAGGCTTACAGTTGAAACATAAATCATCCTTAATAAAAGAAGACATCAAGTTCTGAAAATTGTTTAGGTATAGTTAATTCTGGGGCATCTAGATGTCCTCTTGGATAGATCTCTGGACTTGGAGTCAGGAAAATATGACTTTAAATCCTGCCTCAAACACTTGCTAGCTGTGTGACCTTAACTTTTTACATCCTCACTTTGTTCATTTTTAAAATGAGAGAAAATATTTGTACCTACTTCACAGAGTTGTTGGACATTCAAATGAGATGATAGAAACAAAGTGCTTTTCAAACCCTAAAGTGATACATAAATGTTAGCAGTGATGGTAATGTAACAAGGAGAAGGAAAATGAGGAGGAGGAAAATGATAATGGAAAAATAACACCTGGGCAAAGTACTTATTTGATCCAAGGATTAACAAGTATGGCAGTGATATTGACCATTCCCCTTTGTTCCCTAATTTAAACTTAAGAAAACATATTTCTATTGTACATCATTTGTTAGCCCTTCATGATTTCCTGCTATAGCTTCCCTAATTAATTTCTCATTGCCTATATAGCCTCTTGGATACATTCTCTTCACCATCCAATCCCACTCTATTGCAAACTTCACACAGAGTTAGAATGTCCTTCAGCCTCCTTTCCTGAGCAGATGCTCTTAGAGCCAAGGTAGTTCAAAAGAAAAGATATTTTTCTTTTCTTTAAAAAACTTAAAATAAAAGACTTTGGTCACTGGCCCAGGTAGCTATCTCTTTTTTGAGACAATCTCCTCTAACAGAAAAGAAATCTCAAAGATATTTTCAAGTACTAGTTTCATCAAGAAGAAATCCATGGTTCCAAGCATGGCTTTGCCAACCTTTCCACTCTCCAAAGCCCTAAGCAATAAAGAGAGGCAAGGTAGGTTAGTGATAGATTGTAGGTGGTCTTAAAAGTCCATTTGAGGAGATTTTATTTTCTCTTGAAAGATGTGAAAAGCCGCTGAAAGTTTTTAAGGCATGGCATGATCAGATTTGTGACTTTTGAAGTTAATTTTGACAGCTAGCAATGTGAAGAATGGGCTGGATAATGGACAAGTGGAAGATAGGGAGATTGGTTAGGAGATTTTCTTTAGTCCTAGAGGGATGGAATGAGAGACTAAAATAGATTTATTCCAGTGAGAGCATAAGAGGTGGTGGGATGGAGAGAGGGAAGCATTTGATATTGTTTAGGTAGAATTGATGAAACTTGGCAGTCACTTGGATGTGGGAATTGAGGAAGAAGCATGAACCAGAGACTGTTTCCAAGTTTAGAGCCTCAGTGGCTAAGAGAGACATAATGCCACTGACATAAAGCAGAAAATGTTGTAAACTTTAACTTTTTGAGCCTAGAACTAAGAAAATCAAATGAACTCAATATCAGATAAAAATCTTTATTTTTTTTGTTCAACTTAATATTTACAAATAAATTCAACAGATTTAGAAAGTACAGTGATAATATTTTGAGTTCAGTTCTGTGTGATCTCCTTTTCATCCCAAAGTGATACTAATTGGAGCGGTAGAAAGTGTTTCATAGGACTTAGAGCTAGAAGGAACTTTTGAGGTATAAGAGACTAACATTTTAATGATATACAGATTAGAACACAGTGTGTGTGCATAGAATTCCAGCCTGCGTTCATAAGGTCATTTACTTAGAAAGGAATGAAAGCCCTGCAATATGTCATTGTCATTTGGGGGACTGACATGAGCAATCAGAAGTCCCCAGAATGACAATAAGTTATGCATGTATTTGTATGACATATGTATATGTGAACATATTTTATATGGGAATACATGGCAAGGCATATATACATATCTATATGTGTGTTCTATAGGCATATTTGCATATTAGTGTGCATACATTCATACATGTGTATGTGTGAACATGTATGTGTATGTATAAAGAAAGAGACAGAGAGAGCAAAAGATATAGATACAGGCAGAGAGACAAAAACAAAAAGAGACAGAGAGAAAACCCAGTCAGAAAACTCCCTCTGCCAGTAATCAAGTCAGTACTTTCTCTGTACTTGTCATCTTAGGTAACTGTCTAGAGCACTGAAAAATTAAACGACTTGCCTCAGATCACAGAGTCACTATATATGTGTCAGAAGTGATACTTAAATCCACTATGTGATCAGGTGGCACAGTGGAGAGGGCTAGGTCTCAGAGTAGAAAGATCTGAGTTAAAATTCACTTCAGACCCTTATTAACTATATTAACCTCTGTCTGCCTTAGTTTTTTCAGCTGTAAAATAGAGATCATGATATCCCTTATCAGTTCCCCCCAGGACTGCTGTGAGGATAAAGCTGGATAAAATCTGTCACAGTGTCTGGCACATGGACACATGTGTATATGCACAGATATGTATACATACACATATGTATATATATGCATATATACTTATACACATACATGCATACACATATAATATGTATATATATGTATATATAAAACAGGGTTATTTCTTTACAAAGCACTTAATAAATGCTTCCTTCCTTCCTTCCTTCCTTCCTTCCTTCCTATGCTGCAGTGCCTCTATAGATTAATTCCCTATAAACTAACCCATAAAACAAGACTTCTACCATTTGTAAATATGGCATTTTAAAATGATTTGGTTAAGCAGAAAATAGCAGCAAATTATCATTGAAAGTAAAACTTGTCTGAAACATGCACCTTGTAAAGCAAAAACCTTGTTTTTATGTGTGTATGTATATATATGTATATATGCACCCATATTCATGCATGCATGTATTATGTATATATGTACGTATCTTTCAGATCTTGATTTCTAGTTCTAAGTTATGTAAGGTAGATCTTTGGTTGTTATGATTATTTACTAGTTATAGAAAATTCTATTTTCTTCTGACATATAAGAAGTCTACAAATATCCATCCAGAAGCAGAATGAGAGCTTTACTGTAATGGGATGATGATAGAGGCAACCAGGCTAAGCCAGTACATCCAATGGTTCTATTACTTGAGATTTGTTGAAGGTTCAAAATATTTTATGATAAGCACTAGATACTGGGATGCTTAATGGAAATTCAAAGTGGTAAATAAAAAGGATGCAATTATTTCCAATTTTAAGATTTAATGAGAGAAGCTGAGAGTGTGTTTCGATGAATCAAATTCACTTTTTTTGTCAGCTAAAAAATAAGAACTAGGGATCTTGCACCAAAAAGGGTGATTCTGTAAGCCTTACACATTGTGAGTGGTCCTTGTTTACCCAATTTGAATTGGAGCTCTAAGGTAGATTAAAGTCAGAGTTGAACATTTGCTGACTAGCGTTGTGACATGTGGTCCAGCTAGTTTTACTCAGAAAGAATAAACGAGACTTACAAAATGGAGGAAAAGTGAGGCAAACAAATACTGAGTGGCAATTTTGAAGGCAGACGGAAATGGCATTTCCAGTGGGAGGTAGATAGGAAGGCAGAGCCAACAGTAATAGAGAAAGCCCAACTGACTTCTTGGAAGGAGAATTCAGAGAATTTAGTCAGAAGACATTTACCCATGCTGGATAGGCAATGCATTCTCCACTGTCATGTGACTATTTAATTGCTCATGAGAATAGAAAATAATTTTATTCCATGACTTTTGGATTTTACTTATTTTTTATTCTTGTCTCAGATTTTCCACTTGATCCATTGGTAGTAAAGGAATTGCATTATTTTTGAGGGAAAAAGAGGAAATCAAATATATCCTGTTTATTTTGATTCCAGAAATGAGATCATCTTTATGGTACTATGAAAATTAGTCATGATAATTGAATTTTTAGTCTTACAGTTGAACAAGAACTTAGAGACCTATTTCTAGTTCATACATTTCCTTTAAAGATAAGGAAACTGAAAACACAGGATAGTTACTGTTTTCCCCAAGAACACATAGCTAGTTGGTGGCAGAGCTAAGAATTAAATTCAAGTTTCCTTGCTTCTGATCCATGTTCTTCATAGCATATCACTCTGCCTATTTCATTTTTAAATCATGAATGGTGCATGGTCACTGCTACATTCTGCTTTTCTCATCCTTCTTTCATTTTCTTTCCTTAATTTTTTAGAAGAATACTAAAAACCTTAGACTTTATATATTATTTTAAGATACACAAAATGCTTTACAGACATGACCTCATGTTGTTTCTTTCTCAGTCCCGTGAATTAGTCACTGTCAAATAATTATTCTTGTTTTACAAATGAGGAAATTGAGATTTAGTGTGACTTGTCCAGAGGCACACAAGTATATGAACCCAAATATAGAGCTCTATTCACTACATCACCCGGTCTTATAATTGTATCCATTACTGTTCTTATTCATGGCAAATAAAACTCCAAGTTGAAATTTCAAAAT
>JAQQSK010013538.1:0-11456 GCA_028658325.1 Potorous gilbertii
TTATGACTTAACAGTAGAGAAGGAAAATCCCTAACCCCTAGTATGCTCATTCAGTGCAGCCCCTGGTCCTAGCAGGGAAGCACAACTTATTTCACCAATGTGCCCCTCCTATTGGCTCATAATTTCCTTGCTGCTGCTGCTTCAATCTCCACACCCTGCCCCTGCCCCTACCCCACCATTCTGTGACAACGAGTAGAAAGATCTCAACTCTGCTCACTCCCTTGTGGAGGAAGGGGCTATATGAGAAAGTAGAAGTATGTTGTGCCTGCTTGCTTCCACAGCATTCAGTTAGAGAACTAATAAACAGAGGGCAATGGGTCAGGATGCTAGCATGGGTGTGGGACTGCACCAGGCTTGCAGGAAAGGGGACAGGCATCTAGCTGGAGCCAGTTCTGTCCCCTTTAGGTGTCACTTAGGGCATGAGCTGAGGTCAGTGAAAGGTAAATTCTCCAACAAAGGAGGAGGCAGAGATAGCTTTGAAGTTTAGTCCCCAAAGAATGTCATTAAAGGAGAGTCAGAAAGTAGGCAATCAAATTATAGTGCATAGAGTTAATAAGAAAAGTGACAACCCACACAGAGATAGCCTTTAATAATCTTTATTGTACTCATAAGGAAAAGAGTAACAGGGATAGTCTCAGTGTATGATCTCATTGCCTTAGATGAGGAACACATAGTGGAACTGGAGGTGGTTGGGTACCTATGCTCAGTTTGTAGGTTCAAAGTCAATTGAGTTCAAACTAATATAGAGTTTTCGACAAAGGGCAGCATAACACCAATGGGATACTGTACTATTATTTGTAGGATTTGTAGGATCAGTATTGTAAGAATATTTTCTAATAGGTTTCCCTCCATAGAGGAAAGAATAAAGGGCACAGATGCAGAAAATGGTACCTAGTGATACCATTCCATCAAAAGGCTGAAAAAACCAGTGGCAAGTCTTTAGGCTTATTAGCCTTGGTTCACTTCCATCCTGGGTTGCAGAGACCATATCAGTCAAGCTGGTTTTTACTGGTTGACAGTTCACACCCCAGTCCCAGTATTCCCCAATTGATGGGCATCCCCTCAGTATTCAACTCTTGGCCATCACAAAAAGGGCTGTTATAAATATTTTTGTACATGTGGGTCCCTTTCCCATTTTTATGATCTCTTTGGGATACAGACTAGTAGTGGTATTTTTGGGTCAAAGGGCAGGCATAGTTTTATAGACTTTTGGGCATAGTTTCAAATCACTCTCCAGAATGGTTGGATGGATAGTAAAAGAGAGTGTGCTGGATGGCATAGACAAGAGTTCAATATTGTTGGCTCTGAAACTCTGAAACTGTTTCTGGAGAAAAAAACACAAAAGCAAGAGAGTCCTCTCAAAAAGTGGAAGCACGTTCAAAGTGCCACCTGGGTCTGGTTACCTTCACAATTTAGTGATGGACAGAGTGGAAGATCAGATAGAAAATCACACATGTCAGCAGGAACAATTCAAATGGAGTCAGAGAATCTCAGTCAGGTCCTTTCCAGTGTCCAATGTTCCCTGTGAAAATAGAACAAAGATTGCTAGCTAATACAACTATTCTGGAGAGCAATTTGGAACTATGCCCAAAAGGCTACAAAAATGTGCATACCCTTTGACCCAGTAATATCACTTCTAGGACTGTATCCCAAAGAGGTCATAAAAATAGGAAAGGGCCCCACATGTACAAAAATATTTATAGCAGGTCTCTTTGTGGTGGCCAAGAACTGGAAATAGAGGGGATGCCCATCAATTGGGGAATGGCTGAACAAGTTGTGGTATATGAATGTAATAGATTACTATTTTGCTATAAGAAGTGATGAACAGGAAGACTTCAGAGAAGCCTGGAAAGACTTATATGAACTGATGCTGAGTGAAAGGAGCAGAACCAGGAGATCATTGTACACAGTAACAACCACAGTGTGTGAGGAATTTTTCTGATAGACTTAGCCTTTCACAGCAATGCAAAGACTTAAAACATTGCCAAAGGACTCTTGATGGCAAAATGTCATCCACATCCAGAGAAAGAACTATGGTATTGGAATGCAGAAGGAAGCAGAATATTTTCTCTTGTGCTATGTTTTGTTTTGTTTGGGTTTTCCTCATGGTTTCTCCCATTCATTTTAATTCTTATATGCATTATATATAATATAATTTATTTATACATATATCTTATATGAATTATAATTCTTATAATTAATGTGAAAAAGTGACTAATAAGAGTGTATATGTAGAACCCATATAAGATTGTATGCTCTCTGAGGGAAGGAGGTAGAGAGGGAGAGGGAGAAAATCTAAGATTTATGGAAATGATTGTAGAACACTGAAAACAAATAAATTAATAATAAAAAAAAAGAAAACAAGGAAGGCTGCAGGTCAGAATCTACCATTCTCCTCTCTATCAGTTCACATTCTCTCTTCTGGGTTTCTTTCCCATCAGCCTATAAAGTGAACTGCCTCCTGGGAAAGATCCATGGTGTCCTCCTAGTCCTCTGGCACACTATCTCAGCTGGTGCCCATTTAGCTCTACCAGCTGATTTCTACTATACTGCTTTCTTTCCTGATCTGTGCCATTACTTCTTTAACAAATGTTGGGGTTAATTGTATAGTCCCATCCTTTCAATGGTTCAATAAGTAAGTTTTAACCTCTTAAACCTTAAAACAGTTACAAGCAAATGGACTGAGGATACGTGATGTTTCAAACCCTCAATTCTTTCTTAGTCCTCAAACTGATTCTCTTAAATTTTTAATTCCTCTTAAAGTCTATGAAAACTATTGCTTCACACAAACTTTATTATAGGGTTTTTTGTTTTTGTTTTAGAAAAAAGAGTCTTTTATCCCTCTTTCAATCACCAAACTATCAATTTATGAAAGGAGTATCACCTTACATCCTTTATAAGGTGATTTAAACTTTTTTATTAATTAAAAATCCATTTTCTGCTCTTTTTGGCAACACAAATCCTCATATACCATTTGAAAACTGTATTTCTTGATACATATATTTGACAAGTTTTTAATTCAACAAAAATTCTTTTCCTATCTATTTTAAGCCAACCAAACTGCTCACCTGTTAGAGGGGCATTACTTTAAATTCTTACCAAGGTGATTTGTTTCTTCTCCTTTTCACAAAAATGCTTTTTATTTTCATTTCAGTGGTCACATGGCTCACATCTTAAGGGCAGCACCTTGCATAAGTCTATAAAAATATACACAAAGTTTATATGCAAGGTAACTTTGGTGATAGAAAGGAAGCAGGAGCTGGAAATATCAAGAAGGGTCTCCTGTAGGAGGTGGTGCTTGAACTGAGCTTGGAAGGAAGTTAGAGATTCTAAAAGGCAAAGGTGAGGAGAAAGGACATTCCTAACATGGTGGACAAGCCTGTGCAAAGGCATGAACACAGAAGATTAAAAATGTGTGAGAAACAGCAAGGTCATTTTTCATATAGCTCAACCAAAGTGTCTGACTCAACCACAGAGTGCATGGAGGAGAGTCATGTATAAGACTGGAAAGTTGATTGGCTAGGGCCAAGTTGTGAAAGACTCCAAATGTAAAAGAGAGGAATTTGCATTTGATCCTAATAAGTCACCAGGGTTTATTGATTGGGGAGCTGTGGGGTGGGGAAGGAAGGAGTGACTGGTTATACCTGTGCTTTATGTATATCACTTTGGCAACTGTGGCATTATAAGGTCATAGAAATTAGACTGCCATCAAATCTCATTTTACAGATGAGAAAAATGAAGCACAGGGAGGTTATGTAACTAGCCTAGAATCACAGAGGTAGTAAGCATTTGTGGAATGTGGATCAGAGAAGAAAGAGACTTGATACAGGGAGACCAACCAGCAAGCTAATGAAATAGCCACGAGCTGATGATACCCTGAAGTAGGTGGGTGATTGTAGGTGGGAGAGAAAGGAATAGATTGGGAAAATGCAGTAGAGGCAGAGCCAACAAGACTTGACAACTGATTTCATATATGGCTTGAGAGAGGAATCAAGGATAATACTGACGTTGCAAATCTAGGTGGCTGGAAGGATGGTGGTATCTTCAATAGAAATACAGAAGTGCAGAAGAGTCATGAATCTGGGTGGGGAATGATAATGAATTCTATTGTGGACATGTTGAAATGTCCAATAAACAACTAATGATGTGGGACTGGAGTATGAGAGAGAAGATAGCTTTGGGAGTCAACTACATAGAGATGATAATTAAACCCACAAGAATTTATAAGGACTTGAAGATAGAGAATGTAGAGGAAGAGGTGGTCCAAGGTAGAGCAAAGAACATCAATGACCTTTTATAAATGTAATTAGATATCTCATGGGATCAAAGATTCAATGTCTTTAAAAAAAAAACAACAACTTATTTTTTAAACCTAAGAGGAGGTAAAGGAAGAAATGCATTTGGTAGCAGAAGGTAGACACAAGAATATGTTTTGCATTGATAGAATGCTCAACTTTTGGGAAAGAATTTTCAGATCATCATCTCACATAATTCTTTTTTAATTTTTGAAAATAGTTTTTAAGAAATGTGTATTAATTGCTATTTAAGCATTGATAGCATTCATTTATAAATCATCTAGACCATTTTTTTCCTTTAGTAGAACACTTATTGCTTGCTTTATTTTCTTCTGAAATTGAATTCTTTAAGATCTCCATTCCTCATTTTGTTAATCTGGGAATTTTGTATTTTTATAATCTTTTTCCCTTTACATCATCCTTATGAGTAAGATAAACCAGATTTTCTTATTCCCATTTGATAGATGAGACAATGGAACTGCAGAAAAATTGAATGACTTTCCCCTACAATGCCGCTGCCCAAGGTAATGGTAGCTTCTGTGGTTCAAACCCAAAAATAGATCTCCTCATATGCAGGATAGAGCACGTGGTCATTGTCCTGGAACCTAAGGGCTCCTGTTCACACCAATGGAGTGCTCAAGGAAGAAGGGGCAGTCGTAACCACTCAGTGGCCCAAGTAGGGATGTAAGAAATCTCAGAACTGAACTTGCCCCCAACACAAGGAATTTCACTATTCTTATCATTGTGAGTCACCTAAATATTTTATTAGCTAACTGGGTGAGCCAGGGCCATGGAAAAACATGACTTTTATGCTTGCCTGGGATTCAATATGAACTTCAGCATTTTCATTGGAGAGAAGTTCTTCCTTAAAAAGAAGATCTAGTGAAACGAGCCAGAGAAGAGTAATGTCAATTTTTAATATCTTCATTATATTCATGACTCTTCTGAACTTCTCTATTTCTGTTAAAGACACCACCATCCTTCCAGCCACCTAAGTTTGCCACTTCAATGTTGTCCTTGATTCCTCACTCAACTCCCTTGAGAAATCACTGTTAATCAGAGCAAGTCAAGTAGTCCTTGTACATGGACTGAATTTGTGGTTGAAAAACTTAATTCTTCAATATGGAAAGCGGCTTCTGAGTTCTCATATTCATTGATTCATCACCTCAATTCTGAGTACTCTGGAGATAATTCTACTTTTTTTCTTTAGTCTAGAGTTCCCCCTACCCCCAAAAGGGGGAAATTTAGAGATACCTAATATGCATGCATGCATGTGGTACATACGGTTCCTTTATTCCTACACCAAAAAGAATATACTAAGAATAAAAAAAAATAATATGCTGGTTTCTTTCTAGAGAGACAAAAAAGTAGTGAATGGCAATCTGTCCAGTTTCTATGAAATCTTTCATAGTAAGAAAGGACTCTTAGCCTGGAGAAGTGGACAACAAACTAGTTCTTTAAAAGAAATGGAAATTTTACCTCTTAGATATCATTTTTAAAAGGGTGATTTTTGTAATTCTTCTTTCCTGTTGTAATGAGCTTACAGAACATTTAGAGAAGAATTCACTAACAGCATTACTAGTGAAATCAGTTGGACTGTTCAATGGAAGAAGTTACAGTGTACAACTTTACTGCTTGTTTATTTACATCAATTACATTAATGATTCCATTGGAAAGCAAGTATTCAGACTTCAGAGGCAGGAAACAGTTTTTGCAAGGCAGCTAACTTGACATTTCACCTAAGAATAATCTAACATTGATTTTCTCTTTGGTGGTATTTTTCTTTATGATACTGACTTTTCTGTTTGTTCCAGTCCACTCTTCCCTATGCTGAACCATTCTTTCCTGGAACTGACTGTATTGGCTGATACAAGTATTCCTCTTTACTGTCAACTACTGCTTGTTCAGGGGATACCACTACAGTTGCTTTGCCAGGAGTTGTTGCTAATATTGAGACCAATAGGCCTCCAAGCTTTTGCTTTTCTCACAAGGCCTGGTACCAAAGGAAAGAAAACACAAAAGAGAGGCAGTTCCATTATAAGAATTGTCTTAACTTGGCAGGACATGCTGCATAAGAGGGTGGGATCAACACATCACCTCCTAGTCTTCCAGATAGCTCAAAGAGTTCTCATGATTTGAAACCATAAAGAAAGTAATCCAGAGGAAGGGATGGCTCTTTTATCATATCCATTGAGTTTTGATCCAGAGATAAGTTACATGCGGCCAGAAGTCACACTCTCTTCAAGCTTCCATGTGGTCATCAGGACTAGTGACTGTGCATACTTCAAAAGGGAGAGGAGCAACTGCTTTATATATCTTAAAAGAGTGGAGCAGATGAGATGGTTGACTTTGCTGTTTATTCATTTGTACAGCCACATTAGTGACTCCATTAAGAGTTCTTAATGTTCCAATATATGCCATTTTTCATCATTGTTGTTTGTCCTGCATTCTTGAAGAGTTCCAGTGACTTCATGAAGGTGATATCTTGACATGTAAGTGAATTGGTTTAAGTGAGGCAGAGCTGTGTAATCATTAGTTTTCATTTAGAAAATGAAAGACTTCATCTTCATGGGGGGAAAAATGATATTAAATATTTGAGTGTCTTCTGTTATGGAAATTCATACCCTCCAAAAAGGAAGAGCTAGAATCCTTAAATGAGATGTCTCATAAGCTAGGGAATTAAGTTTTTATGGTCTTCAGACTTTGATATTAATTTTTGTGGTAGATCCTCTACATGAACAGACAAACATACTTGTTTGCATAACAATCTCTTATTTAATTGGAGTTCTTTCTGCCTCTTGTGTTCAAGGTCTAGGCAAGGCTATTAAAAAACTTTTACAAGAAAGCTTATGCTGAGGCTCCTGCTGTACTGAATTCTGTGACTAAACCTTAAATTCTGGGAAGGTACACACATCAATTATTTAAACAGGACCCTGGATATATTTAAGCCATTTTTAGTGATTCCAACACATTGTATATTCTTCACTAAGTCTATTTTAACTTGTTCAGTTATTCTTCTTAAAGAGTGGCAAAACATGCCTGTCGATGACATTATTGGCACTGAGTGTCTTCCTTACAATCATTTGGGGAATTTTTTTATTGCATGCCTTTAAAGATGTCAGTTTTAGTCTAGCAAGTATGCTGGTTTCTTTCAAAAAAGATGAAAAAGCAGTGAATGGCAATCTGTCCAATTTCTATGAAATCTTTCATAATAAGAAAGGAATCTTAGCCTGGAGAAGTGGACAACAAACTAGTGAAAACCTCTTTAAAGGAAATGGAAATTTTACATCTATTTTGAAAATAGAGCTTACTTTTAAAAGGGCAATTTTTGTAATTCTACTTTTCTGCTGTAAAAAAAAATGAGCTTTCTGAAAATAGAGATTGCCATTTGAAATGCTGTCCAGTCAGAATCTTTCTTAAAAATGGTTTCCCTAACTTGGACCAAGAAGAATAATGCCTTTATTTTTCTTATATGCAAAGTGCCAGATAATTCTCTAAAATGATCCTGGTATGGCTGGTTTGGGTTTCTATTAACATCATATAATTATTTTTAATTTCAGATCTCATAAAAAATTACTGAATAAATTTTCATTGCAAAAATAAAATGCCTTATTTCTTACAAAAAAAAGAGAAAGAAATAAAGAGACTTCTCACTAAATTCCTGGTCTTATTTTCACTAATTTGCATTCCTTCTCTACTCTGTCTCCCCAACTCTCTTTTTACCATTAAATTCTTGTTAATGATACTGTTATTAAGGGTAGATGTTTCAAATTTTTTGGAGAGTGGCAAAGTGGGAAGTTTCTTCTCTAGATTTCATTGGAAACCTTTGCCAGTTTCTTTTTTTTATAATTTGAAACATCAGATTTTTATTTTGGAATATCCTCTACAGAATATTTGGTAAGACTTTTGTGAGATTTCAAGGAAAAGTTTTAACACCAGACTCGTGCACATTGTCTCCTCTGCCAAAATTCTCTTCTTCTCCTCAATTTTGGAAGGAAATTGAAACTATGGTACTTGTTCATTGAAAACCTTAAGCTGCTCCCCAGAAAATCAATGCAAAGAAAAATCCATGGGAGAAAAGTAATTTCTTGGCAGAGATACTGATAACATTTTACTCTAGGTCCAATCAGGCATGCTCTCCATTGTAACCTTTACAAAATGTCACCCTGTTTGCAAGCAGAAGCTGGTCTCCCATTAAAAAGTTGGCAATTCAGACTCTTGAATCTGTTTTTTAATTCTCTTCCAGATTTTGAGATTTTTCTCTGCAGGAGCCAACCACAATTCCTTTGCTATAGCTTTTGGAATTCATTTTTTAAAGTGGCTGGAGTCAATTGGCCCCTAAGAGTTACTATTGGGAAAAACCCCAGTGAACTTTATTTTGCTTCCAGAGGAGAAAAGATACTTATTCCAGTTGGAATGTAGATTGATTGTCAGTATTTAACTTTATTGTATAGATCTTTTCTACAAAGAATGACTATTTTACAGACTATGATATGCAGCTAGATAGATAACTCCATTTATTGGGGTTATTTTGGGGTTATTGAGCTCATTGATATATATGTATAGATAGATAGATAGATATCATCTATAGAGCTCATCTATCAGTACTCATGGGCTGGATGGACACTGAAAATGGACACTGCATTGAGCCCATAAATGAACGGGAGGAAAAGAACAGGCTGAATTACTTTTGGGAAATTGCAAATTATTCAGTTTAAGAGGAGAGTGATCAATCATAAGGAAATAAGTGGGAATTATGTGGTACCCATGTGCCATGCCAGAGGGCATTATAGTCCAGGGGTTATAGGATCTCCCATAAATAGACCCTACTTCTGGGTTCTTGTAGGTACTGGACCAAGTTCTCCCATGTACTGAGTGATGGACATCCCCATAGATTAAAAAAAGAACCCTTCCCAAACTTGACTTGCTTTTGTCTCAAGGACTTATTGCTCATAGTTCTAGTGGTATCTATATTTCTATATTGGGGTGTGTGAGGTGTTCTAGAAAGACCAGCACCTCTGGTATGAGTGCTTGCCAAGCCCTTTTCAGGGATGTTCATCTACCTTTGGTGTCTACCTGGAACTCAACTCTCATCTGTGGCTCCAAGAAGCTGTAGCATGCCCAGCAGCCACCCTTGGTAAAATTGTCTTGGCAGATGGGCTAAAACAGGATGAGTGTAACCAATGGGCCTCAGATCCTTCAGTGAATTAGTGGGGTGTCTATCCCAAGCATGCAAAGATTTCCTTTGGACTTAAGTCCAATTCAAGGCAAATCAAGAAATTATTTATGATGTCATTGATCTCCACACTATTTTCTCCCTGCTTAGAAGCTCCATGTCTATGAAAACTTACACTTGCCATGATTTAACTATTGCCTCCATTTCAGGTGGGTCTTCAGAATGAATGTGTCTCCTCTTCCTTTGTACCTTAGCTACACTGAAGCAGGCCTGTCTTCTGTGCCATTAAAGAGACCCAGATCTCTCTCAGTCTCTACTTGGGCTAGTATTAATTATGCCAGATGAGGATTTAGTAGCCATTGGAATTTCTTTTGCATAAAAGGGAATAAAATATAACAATGAAAAGAGAGTAAACAGCAATGAGGAGGGTTTATTGGATGCTCATAAAGAGACAGAAATAACTTCTTTTTATTTTTACTTCCTCTTCAGAGAATGGGAGGAGAGCCAAAACTCTAATGAACTGGACAACTGTCCCCAATGAGGAGCTGCTTCTTTACCTGGAGAGGAGGAAGGAGGATAAAGAGTTGCCCCAATTCAATGCTTGCATTATTTTTCCAACATTGTCTTTGGAATCTCACAGCTCCAGTCTACCTACTAACACAGTCCATTAAGATTTCAGGAGGCAGTAGAGGGACAGATCTCTGTAGACTGGACATACCGCTTAAACCTGAAGAATGAACTCTCCTCTTATAACTTCTATCTTTCATAATTCTCCAAAAATAAGTCCAGAAAAAACATCATTGCATAGGTGAACTCTAGGATAGAGCCTGCTAGAGTCTCTTGTCTCCTTCTAGCAGTGCTAATTTGAACTAGGAGTTCAGGAATCTAGGGCCACAAAAAGGTTTTAAAGACCTAAATTTCCATTAAAGTTCCATTTTTTTCATACCAGTATTCTTCTGATGTTGTGGTATGGGTATGAGAAATAGGTTACGAATCTCTGAAGAGTTAAAAAGGAGTGTCACTCTGAGGTCAATGGAAAGGCATATAATGGGTGTGAATAGGTTCCAACACCTTGCAAATGGAGAATAATGAGTAAGTGGAGTAAAGAATGCCATCAAAGGCACAGTTTAAGTGCCAACTCCTATATGAGGATTTTCTGGTTCTTCCCCAGTTGTTAGAGCTCACCTCTTGAAATTACTTTGCATTTACTTATCTATGCACATGTAGTATCTTCTCCCCATCCCAGAAGTGGAGGTGAATGTTTTTTACTTTTGTCTTGCATCCTCAGAACCTAATATAGTTCTTTTCACATAGAATGGGCATTTAATAAGCACTTGTTGAATTGAATTGAATGAAAGAGAGGTATAAGTGAGAAAAGGAGATGGGCTGATCACATACAGTAAGTGAGGTTTAATTTATATGGATAGTCGATGTGTTGATGTCAAGAGAAAACAAAAAGCGGAGGGCATGGACACTATTCTCACAGACTGGACAGGTATAGATGGATATTACAATCTTCATGGATGGTAAGAATATCGATATCCATAAAAGCATAGATTCATTTGAGTGTTTGTGATTTCTAAGCTCTCAGATCTTTGGAGTTTTGTTAGAGATGCTGATTATTAAGTGAAAGTCTTGTGGTTTGGTTTTCACCAAATAGATTTTCCATGCCCATTTCAAATGATGGGTAGGGTAGACATGGCCCTAGAATTTAATAAGCAGACCTAAAAAACCATGAACTAAATAAAGGAATTCAGATTTTTTTAAAGTAACTCTGTTCTTAGGGCAAAGTGGCATGTGGCGCCATTACTCATTGTGAAGACAGGAGGCTGACTGCAAGGACAAGATAAGCAGAATATTTCTGCAATTTAGTTCATCCAACATGGCTCCAAAGAGGGCAACAGGCAATATCCCCTCCCCCAAAATAGTGGATAAATGCAAAACTTGTAGAAAAAGGGAGGTTGGGAAGTGTAGTTCTGTGGCAG
>JAQQSK010013539.1:0-11456 GCA_028658325.1 Potorous gilbertii
GAAAATTTTGGAACCCAAAATCTTGTGAAAATGAATGTAAAAAGTTAAATAAATAAATTTATTAATAAAAAAAAACTCAGGCTTCATCTAGGAGAAGAAATTGAGTCTTGCTGAAGATGGCTACCCCCACCCCAGCTGGATCTTGCCTAAGACGTCAGTCAGTGATCCTTCGATAGTTACTAAGCACCTGATAGGAGCCAGACTCCGTGCCCAGCACAGGGGATACAAAGACATCAACGAAACAGCCCTCACCTCAAGGGCCTTCCTTTTGATTTGGATAAACAACACATGCTCATATAAAGCTATAACTTATAATATAAAAATATAGACATCAGTACGGAGAAGTAAGGACACTCGAAACTGGAGGGATGGGGATCAGGAGGGTCTCCTGGTTCACGGGGAATATTTTGCAGCACTTTAAAGTGGGGTTGTTAAGAGGTTGAGGTGAGACGAGGTTGCTTCCCAGACATGAGAGAGAGAGACTGCAAAGCCGCCAAACTCCTAGGCAAAGAGCAGCAAACAAACCAGTTGAGATGGATTGTAAAGTGAATGGGGGAGGTTGGGGCATGCACAGTGAGGTGGTGCTGAAAGCGAAGTCCAAAAGGAAGCCTTTTGTATTTGATTCTAGAGGCCATAGGGAGCCACTGGGGCTGATTGGGGAAGGTGGGGCATCACCCGTACTTCGGGAAAATCCCTTCAGCAGATGCATGGAGGATGTATGAAAGAGACCAGGAAACCCACTGGAGGACTATGGGAACAGTAGCAGATGTGATGAAGATCCAAAATGGGAGGATGGCAACATGAGTAGAGAGAAGCAGACAGACGAGAAGTCCTCTGTGGAGGCAAAATGGCTACAATTTGGCAATTGAAAGGATGCAAAAAGTGAGGAATCAAGGGTAAAACCAAAGCTGAAAATTAAAGATAATGGCACCTCCAGAAGAAAGTACCCCAGTCGAGGAGTTGGAGAGAAACAGGGTGAACTCTGTCCTTTGCAGGTTGAGTTGGTGATGCCTGGCACACAGGGAGCTGGAAACATCCACTGGGCAAGGGGCTCTGAGCCCAAGAACTGGAGATGTGCCCTTGGGTACCATCTGCATAGAGATGGTCATTTTTTCCATGGAAGCTGTTGTGGAGGAAAGACAGAGATAGACAGAGACAGAGAGACAGAAGGCAGGCAGAGAAAGACACAGAGAGAGACAGACAGAAAGAGAGAGAGAGAGAGAGAGAGAGAGAGAGAGACTGCCGTCCCCTCTCCAGTTTCAGTAGGCATGGCTTCACATTGGGACAAGACAAACGACCAAAACCTACAGCTGCCTTATTCTGCTCATGTACAGGCTAGCTCCTCAGAGAGTCTGGTGCTGCTGCCTGCTGCAGATGCTGCTGCCTGCCAGTTTCTGGGACCCTGAGGTCCTTCTCCATCCCTTTCACCTGTTCACTGTGTCCTTCTGCTTCCCACACACTTTGCTTTTCCTCCAGCCCTTCCAGCTGTTCTCTGTCTGGCTTCCTTCCTTCCTTCCTTCCTGGCATTCATTCAGTCTGCAGATCTAATTCTTCTCCCGGAAACATGAGCAGAGGGAGGTACTGCTCAAGCTCTGTCCTCTGCCCAGCCCCAGAGCTATGAGATGCTCATGGGAGAATGGACTCCCTCCTCCCTTCCCAAATAACATCATTCACATTTGGGCTCATCTTTCTCTCATCTTTGTCTAGAAGACTCCTACTTGGTGTTCATCAAGCTTAGTCTTGTATTATGCTTGCTGTGCACTTGTCTCATGCTCCATATTAGATGAAGCTCCCTGGGAGCAGAGATAGCATTGCTTTTCATCTCTTTAGCCTCAGAAACTAGTACAATGCCTGCTCAGAAAAGGGGCCCTGTGAGTCCTTGTAGAGTGGTGAAAATCATGAGAAGTGTTAGGACAGTGGGGTAGACATGTGAATTGGCTAAGACTACTCAAACATGGCCTCTCTGTGTCCCTTGGAACAGAGCAGAGTTTGCTATCTTCCACAATGCTGGGGACTTACGGAAGGAGCAACACATGACAAGGGTGTTTCTGGGGACCCTGGGATGGGGAGGGGACCCTTAACAACCCAGAATTTCAGTTGTGCTGAGATGAGTGAGAGGAAGAAGCATCACCTAAAGCAGGGTGCTCAGTCATGAGCTATATCACTCTGTGATCTGATCTGATGAAGAGATCCTGTTTTAGAAAGGATATTTTCTAAAACTACAGGGATGAGAAGAGGGAAAAGAGACAAGGCTCCTATAAAGCATTAATGAGTATTCACCCTAAACTAGGAGACCAGAAATCACCTGGGGAATCAGAGGGGATTTGGGTGGCATTCCACCACTATCTGCCATCGGTCCTTCTCTCTTTCTTGAGCTTCCTCTCTTTACTTTTCTTTTTTCCTCTTTTTCTTCCTTCCTTCTGTTTCTCTCCTGGAAGCCACAAGTGGAGCTCAGGGACAGAAACTTAAATCAAAAGATATTGCTCACTTTAGAGAAAATGTTAGTGTCCCAATTTGGTTCCAGTTCAATAGTTTCAGAAAATAATCTGAGTTTGGTTCCAAGCCAAGAAATTTCTCTATGTACCTTCATACAACCTTTGGGTTGGTTCATGGGTTACTAAAGATTTCTATCCAGGTTCAGTTTGTAAAGTCAGCCCCCTAGATGTGGGCAGGGCTGGGTTCTTGGTATCTACTGAGCACTGGCCAATAAGGCACCTGGAAAATATCCCCCAAAACAAAAACATGTTTTTACTCACAAGGAACTCGATACAAACAATACATGTTTGTCAAAAATGACTTCTACATAATTCAAACAAAGTTCTAAGCAACAGTTCTAAAAACAGAAGACAATCATTCTAGAATCAGTGCTGAATACAGGCAGAAAGGCCTGAGAAGAATGGAAAAAAGTCAAGGACTCAGCCTTTGTGAGAGAGACAGACAGACACAAAGAGAGACAGAGAGAAGCAAAGAAAGAGAGACAGAGTAGAACCCAGATTCTTATTTTCTTCTCTCAGACAAAAAGGAAAAGGAAATTTAGATACTGAAGCCCTATGTATTAGTGTTTTCAGTCAGATGCCAAATTTTCAGGCAAATTCTTTCTTGCTAATGCTCAGAACAGCTCAGCTCCTCCCGCTTGAGAGATAGATGTGATATCTTGTCTCCTATACTCCAAACTCAGCCATATCTGAAGGTCACAGGGTGGCTCTCCTCAAGGACAAGTAAGTTTTGAATTGAGGACATCCTGTCCCATTAATAGGTACAAAGTCTCCTCCTTAATCCAGTCTGTACAATGTATTGGGGAGTCCTGCCCTGTTAGAAAACAGAAAACTGTTTCCTCTTAATCCATGCATCATTGTTAACCACTTTTTCTTTAGTGTCCTGGAAACTAAATGTTTCTTAGTGTCTTGGTTTGTACATAAACACACACACAAATAATGTCAGATGATAAACTTAATGTTGAGGATGACTGCATAAGCAACTTTATAACGGAGTTCACTAAATTGTATGGTTCATTAGTTTGGGGTTCACTGGTCAGATTGCCACAAGGTCCTCCTTCATGGACAATGAAAGTGATCATGCTTGCTTACCTTGGGTTAAGCTACAAAAACAATGCTCCCAGTTTTTCCAGTTAAGGAGACATCAGCCATCAAAATATACAAAGCTTTAGCTTATAGGAGAGATCCAAACCCAGTGTGGTGACTGAATGAAGTTCCTACTCAAAAGTGCCTCATTCTAGACTGGAGCTTCCCAGGGTTCCTTGGGGTCACAATGAATGGAACCTCTCAAACCCCTAATAGATGCATGTTGGAATCTTAGACTCTCATCACACACAGGGCAATGCAAAGGAATTTCTTTTCTGCTGGAAAGGATTTCTTCCCCCACTCATCCTCATTCAGACTTCCAGCAGACACTTGGTTGTTTTTTTCCAGTAGTAATTTTTTTTTCCATAGTAATTTAGGTCATGAGCCAAGTGAACTTGTACAGTCATAGAAAATAATCAATCCAGCTGCCTTAGAATAACATGCTGATTGACATGCCAATGACTCTGAGGTCTCATCAATCAAAGAACCAGCATTATTTCAGAACCAATTGTGTGCTAGGTATTGTCAGTTTCTGGGGATACATCCCCATAAGAGCAGTGGTCCCTGCTTAGAACAGCACCCTGTGAGCAATATGTGTTACAAGATGGTTTTGGGTGGATAACATACCCTTTTCACCCCATTCATTTCTGGCTACATGAATATTTTGGTAGCTTCACATGGTCACAGGAAAAGTCATGAAACAAAGAAGAGTGATTCTCTCTTACTGTGATTTTACAAAAGCATTCTCTGCTCCCCAAAGGCTCCTCATAAATGCACCTTGATGTATCAATCCTATTCAGCACACAAAGCATTTATCACATTTCTGGGTATGGAACTATAAATATTAATGACCTGCCACAGAATGGTGAGGCCCCAGCCCTTCCAAAGAGATCACTATTTCCCTTCTGACATATTGATGCTCCTGCAAATGACTGTTGTTACTCTCAAGTCCACAAAAAAGCTCTTTTAATTTAGTAAGTGTGTTTATCCCCTAGCCAGCTTTCTAGGATGGCTGCACTCAGGCTTCCAAATTGCTATTTTTTCTAATAATGTTTCCATGGTAACACATTCCTTCTTTTTCTAGTGGTCCTGGGATAGGGGGCTCCTAGGGACTGAAGTCCTAGTAGCTACACAGAAATCTGCCCATGGAAAAGCACAGGAGCTTTTAAAAACCCAAGTAGATAGTCCAAGACCAAGATGCAGATACTACTTAAGTCTATTTGGCAGTCAGGTGAGAGTTCTGTACATAGCTCACACCATATGTCAAAGACAAAAATTAAAATGCATCCTTCTCTCAAGAAGTCCTGGTGACTCATTAACAAGAGAGGCCTGACATAGGGAATTAAGAGGGAGTAAATATAGGCCCAGATGTTGCTGGTCAAATACAGTCAGCAAGCACACATTTTCCAACATATTGTTCACTTACTGGAAGCAAAGATTAAGAAATAAGATGCCCCCCAAAATAGAAGGGCATTTATTTCTAGTCACCATATTGCCGTGTGAGTCTGAGCTTCCCTGTCATGCATTTAAGCACTGAAGTCCATGAAAGGAGTTATCCTTGGTCCTGAAGTTCCCCTGACACATGGAAGTGGAGATTTGATGTGCTTTTGTTATAAATATTCACCACAATCCAAACTTTTGACAGGCCTGTGCTATAATAATCATCAGAAAATGACTGGAAAGAGGCCCATTAACCCACGTTTCTTTTTAAAATTCCTAAGGGAGATTCCCCCCTCTCTATACTTTCCCTCTAATGTACCTCTAAAGATAGACCCAAATGACTTCTCAAGAGAGGACTCATTACATCAGAAATGTTATTGACATATTCATATTTGCCAGGTCTTTCTTAAATTCTTGTTCAGGAAAACAGGCATGGAAATTGTTGAGGTTATTATAGCCTAGTTAGGGGTTCATCACCACCTTGACCACAGGAGAATGTGTTCTGAAAATATAGCAAATCTCCAAGACCATCTACCCCAAGGAAGAGTAGTTGGGAGTAGTGTGTGTGGTGGGGGGCACATTGACGAAATCATGGGTCCTGGAAGTGTCCAAGAATATTTTTAGGCTTTATTTGATTTCATTGCAGAATTAAGTCATGCTTTTCAAAATTCAAGTCCAATCTAAAGAAAGAGGAAAGCAAGTGTATATGTACCAACATAAATTGTGTGTACTATTTACTTCTAAGGTAATAGGTGTTCATTTGTGTGAATGTGTTCATAAGACACAGTGTTATACATGCTCATGTAAGACTCCAAGTTTATATGTGGGGGGGGCGGGGCAAGAAGGGGAAAACTTTTCAGCAAATCAGTCAGAAAGCATTTATGAAATACCTACTGTGTAGGCATTGTGCTGAATGCTAGGCAGAAAAAAACAAAAACACTGTACTCTGAAGAAGCTAAAATTCTGGGAGATCCCACATGCAATAACTACATCCACGCAAGCTATAATGAGAGTCAATGGAAAGCAATCTTAGAAGAAAGACAGAAGCAGCTTGGGGGAAAAAAACCTAAGAAGACCCCTAAAGAATATGAAATTTGAGATGAGTATTGAATTAAACCAGGGAACCTAAGAGATAAACATGAAGAAGGAGAATGTTCCAAATGGGGAACAGGCAGGGCAAAGCAGTAAGGCAGTGTGGATGGATTGCAGAGCATATGCAGGATAGCGGAACCAATGAGGACTTGAAGGGTAGGGAGGGAACAAATTGGGAAGGACTTTGAATGCCAAATAGGGTTTTCCATTTGAGCCTGGAGGTGAGAGGGAGTCACTGGAGTTCAGTGAGTGTAGTCAGGAGGACAGGAACATGGCCTAACCTACTCTTTAGGAAGATAACTTTCACAACTGAGTCAAGAGTGGAGATGCCTGAAGCCAGGAGAAGAATAAGAAGGCACTTACAATAGTCTAGGCTTGATGAGGACCTGTGGTAGTCCAGGCTCGGGGAACAGAAAAGGAGGAATCCACACTGATGTTCTGAAAGTTAAAATGATGAGACTTGACAACAGATTGGATAGGGAGTGAGTGTGAGAGAGGAATCGAAGATGACATCTGGGGAAGGATGGCAGTGCCCTTGGCAGTAAGAAGAATGCTGAGAAGAAGAGAGAGTTTGAGAGGAAAGATAATGAATTCAGATGTGAACGTTTGAAGTCTTCAAGGCATCTAGTTTGAAATAGCTCAAAAGCAATTGGTAATGCAGGATGAAAGCTCAGGAGAGACTCTGCAGAGAGACACATGCACTCATATATGAATATATACATACACATATGTGTGAGCTTGATAGAGATGATAGTTAAACCCAGAGAAGCTGATGAAGTTGCCAAAAAAAAGCATGTAAAAAGAGAAGAGATAACCTAGTATAGATCCTCAAAGAGCACTCATACTTAGGGGGCATGATATAAATGATGAGCCTGCAAGGAAGACTGACAAGGAGTGGTCAGACAGGTAGGAGTGGAACTAGGAGAGAGTAGTGTCATAAACACCTCGAGAGGAGAATATGCAGAAGCACAGGTCATCATCAGCATGCAGAATAGCAGATGAGTGAAGGAGGAATATTGAGAAAAGACTCTCAGGGCTCAGGGCATATCCAGCTCCTTGACATTCTTATCAGTTTTCTGTCCTCACCATTCCTCACATCATTTGTTCCCTTATCTTTACTCATACCACAACTACCCTAGATCTGGCCTTCTGCTTGTCCTGCATCAGTTCTCTTCTTTCTCTAGTCCACCCCCTATGATCTGCCAAATCAATGATCGTAAGGCACAGGTGTGAAGATGCCACTGTTCAGGAAGCTTCAATGGGAGGGATTTCTAGTTAGGCTAGCAGCATGAGCAGTCTTGGGGAGCCCATCTCTCCAATATGAACTCCTGCCAAGATGAAAAAAGGAAACTAGGTGAACTGTTCAATGATCAGTTCCTTCATTAGGCACAAGACCTCACAAAAGGTAGCAAGAAGCTTGAAGAATCCTCCTTCAGGAGAATTAGAGAGCAGATAAACCAGGTGGAAGTGGGGTGGCACTGATACGACACCCTCTGTGGTGGAAGTTCTTAACCTAGGATCCAGAGATCAGTGAACCCTTGGATACATTCCAAATGGTCCATGAACTTGGATGGGAATAAATTATATTTTTTTTATTTCAGCATTGTTGGTTTCCTTCCTTTCTAAGTCAGTGTCTTTATCTCATGCATTTAACAGCATGATTCTGAGAAGAGGTCCATAAGCTTCAATAGGTTGCCACCAAAAGGGGACCAGGACATTACATGCATAAGAAATTCCTACTCAAATGGCACCTAAAGGATGCAGGGCTCTACTGCTAAGGGACAGGAAGCCTTGAATATGTAACCAAGGAAACTTCAAGAGCATTGAGAACTCTGGGCATTCTTAATTTCTAACCATGGATGAGAGAATGAGTGTCAGCAGGGTTCTGATCTCAAGGTTCTAGAGAAGAAGCTGGAGGTGTACAGTACTGGTAGCAAAAAATGCTCCAGCAGCATGTGAAGTCTGTAGCATTTTCTTCCTCATGACTGGAATCCTTGAGTGTCCATGAAAAGATCCATGGGATCCAGGAAGCTTGAGCATTCTGACTACTGGCAGCAGCCAGAGCTGGCTGTGCTCTAACTGAAACACTTCAGAATAGCATGAAGGCTGTAGCAATCTCACCTAAGATGCCCCAGAATAGCCTGAGGATCATGTTTTACTAACCCCAGACAACCCAAGGATCCAGAAACCTGTGATCACTCTGAGCCCAGACCCACCAATGGAGGTTTAAGGCAGAAACAAAAGCCCAAGAAATAAATGTTAGGACTAAGCAGAGCCTCACCATTCCACCTATTATACAGAAGACAGCAGAGCCTCAGTACAAAATTCTATATCAGAACCTGGGGCTGGACAAATGAGTATAAGAAAAAAGACACTGCTCTCTCTGAGGAAATATTATGACTCAAGAGACGACCAATAACCAAACTCAGAATGAGAGAATACCTATAAAGCAAATATAAGCAGAACCTCTGAGGAAAAATGTCTTTTCCACAAGAATGACAAGAAATGAAGCACATGAAAGAAATAAAGCAAGAGAAAAAAAATGAAGTGATAAGTAAAAAAAAAAGAGTTCTGGGAGAGGGAATTGGAAGGGGAAATAAACAGAACAGAAGGTAGAAAACCCAATCAAGTAATAGACTCCTTCACCATTAGAAAGGATCAAATCTGAGAACTCAATGAATCCATGGGATAACATCAAAAACTGAAACAACAACAAATGATTGAAAAATAACAGGAAATGCATTTTCTGGGAAACAGGTCAAAGAGGATGATCTAAAAATCAATGGACTCCTTGAAAATCATGGGGGGAAATGGTTATGTTATTTTTTAATGACAAGGAAAAGGCTGAGATCTATTAGGATCAAAAGACAAAGTAAAAATAGAAATAATTCAGTTACCTCCTAAAAGAAACCTAAAATGAAACCCACCAAAAACATTACTACTAAAACTCAAAACTTCCAGGTCAAAACTTCTGCAAGGAACCAGAAAGATTTAAAATACCAAGGAACCACAGTCAAGATGACAGAAGACTTGGCAGGTACTACTATGGGGAAGAGAAAATGATATTACAAAACACAAAAGATAAAAGTTTATTAACAAGTGTAGTTTGTTTTGAAAGGTTGAATATAATTAAGAGGTATAGCCAAGATAATGAAGTAGCAGGAAAAAGTATAGCAAGCTACCCTCTCCTCAAAAGAAAAAAGTCCTTGAAACTCTTGTGTAGGATACATGCACAGGTGCCAGCCAGCGAGCAGACTTTTTCTTACTGCCCGATCCTGGATGGCAGATCCACAGCATATTGAGGAAGGAGCTAGCACTAATGGGTGACATTCCAGGAGGAGGAGCAGTCAGAAGTCCGAGCTTGTATATGGAGGGAGTCAAGACATATGCAGCTTCTCCTTCGGCACCACCAACATGTATTCAAGCGTTATGTGGAAATTGGCCAGGTGGCCTACATTTCCTTTGGGCCACATGCCAGCAAGCTGGTAGCTATTATGGATGTTATTGATCAGAACATGGCTTTGGTTGATGGCCCGTGCAGCGGTGTGAGGAGGCAGGCCATGCCATTTAAGTGTATGCAGCTTACAGACTTAGTGCTCAAGTTCCCACACAGTGCTCGTCAGAAGTATGTCTGGGCTGATTGGGAGAAAGAAATGATCAACACCAAGTGGAAAGCCACAAGATGGGCCAAGAAGATCGAAGCCAGAGAAAGGAAAGCTAAGATGACAGATTTTGACCGTTACAAAGTCATGAAGGCCAAGAAAATGAGAAACAGAATTACCAAGCATGAAGTGAAGAAGTTCCAGAAGGCGTCCACCCAGAAGGGATTTCCTAAGAAGGGAGCTGCCCAAAAGGCACTGGCCACAAAGGTCTCTGCCAAGAAGGTCCCCTTAAAGAAGGCTGAGGGCCAGAAGGCAGCCCCGGGCCAGAAGGCAGCCCCTGTCCAGAAGGGGCAGAAAGCCTCTGGCCAGAAAGCTCCAGGCAAGAAGGAACCCTCTCAGAAAGCACCTGCCCAGAAAGGAGCCACCCAGAAAGCAGCTGCTCCAAAGGCCAAAAAATAACAGGCTGCCAGAAATAAAATAGTTTTGCTACACACACACACACACACACACACACACAAAAAAAAAAAAAAACACATATGCAGCAACTATGTGCCCCAAACCCCACAAGCAGACTAGACTCTCAGTCCAAGCTTCTAGCCCAGTCTGAACCAGAGCAGGAATTCTAGACCAAAGGGAAGCCTACAGTTCTGACATTCAGATCAGCAGAACTTCTCAGCTGACTGTGAGTAGCTGCATCCAGCAGCAGTTTCCTGAAATTACAAATAAGGCAGGCCCATAGCCTTGTTGTTCAGACCCCAAAAGTCAGACATGACCCAGGTCAGATACTTTCAGAACTCAGATCAACTGAACAAAAATCCAATTTTGTCCTAGATCAGACCACCCCAGTCTGTCCCTGAGATCCCGGAATAACAACACTCAATGCCACCAAAAAAGGAGGAGCATTAGGTCAAACATTCCCTCCAGTAGTCCTATTGCACTTGGAACTGAAGTCAAGTTCAAAGCCAGAATGGATGAATAAACAAAACAAATCCCACCACAAAAAGAAAAACAATTATGTTGATGGATAAGCAAGACAAACCCAAAGGAAAGAATAGTGCCAAAACATCTACAAGCAAAGCCTCAATGCTCAAAGCTTTGGCAAAAATTCAATTTGAATTACTGGAAAAGATGATGCAAGCTTTTTTTTAAACTTAAAAAATATAATAAATAGAATGAGAGTGCTAGTAGGAAAAGAAATGAAATCTGTGGAAGAAAGAATTGGAAAGGGAATTAGCAGGTTGGCAAAAGAGGCACAAAATCTTGCCCAAGTAAGAAACTCCCTAAAAATTAAAAAGGAACAAACAGACGCTAATGATTCTATAAGAAAATCAAAAATATTCAAAGACAAAAGACTGAAAAATAGAAGAAAAATGTGTACCATCTTTTAGCAAAAATATGTCTGACTGGGAAAACATAGAAAATAAAATTTAAGAATAGTACTGGGGGGGCGGGGTGGAGCCAAAATGGCAGAGTAGAAAGATTCACATATGCTAGCTCTGAACCCACAGCCCATGGATTTCCTCTAAAAAGAACTCCCAACAAATTCTGGAACAGTGGAAACCAAGCAGCAACACAGTGAAGGAGATTTCCATTCCAGAGAGCCCTGAAAAACTGATCCCAAAGGTCCATCGTACCTGGATGGGAGTGGAGCCCTACCCTGCCCCAGCTGCGTGGCACTGAGAGGAGTGAGCAGATCCAAGCAGGCTTCAGGGACGGAATCTCCAGTGACCGTGAAGGACCC
>JAQQSK010013540.1:0-11456 GCA_028658325.1 Potorous gilbertii
CCTTTTACCTTAAGTTAGTTACTTGGTGTCTCTGGGTTTTCAGAATCCTCATCTGTAAAATGAAAGGCATGAAAAAAGTTTAAAAAGTAAAAAATTAAAATGAAGGAGGTGGAAGAGATGACTACTAAAGTCCCTTCCAGCTCTTAATTCTTTTGTTCTTATAATCCTCCCCATACTGAACATGAGTATATGAAAGTAAACTAGTATTTAGAAAATTCGTATTCCTGTCCTAACTCTATCATTAACCTGTCTTGTTAAGTGAGGAAGTTACTTAGTCTCACTGCATTTTCTGATGCGTCAGAAAAAGAAACCATACAAAATCTAGAATTCTTTCCAATTCTAAAATTATGTGATTCCATGATTAAAGTAAATGCATATAACACATTATCCTGTAAGTAGAACAGAGTAAAATATAAGATTTAAATTCATTTCTATATAGTGGAATATGATGAAAATTAGGGATACGTTGTGATATGTTTCTAGTTTTTTAAGTTTGATATCAAGGAATATACTCATGCCATTCCACAAAACACCCCTTGATGTCATAGTCATTGATACTAGGCTGAATGAAATGTGAATCTGACTAAATGTAACATTTATTGTGTTCTAAAGAGCAAAATCATTTGCATTGTAACCTTCCATTCTATCTTATTGTCTTGGCTGAGCATCAGTATCTTCCACAGTGAGGGTGACTAGATAAGGGAGAAGGAGAATGATACAATACCATGTCAGAATGAAACTATGCTTAGTTCTATTTTGGAAAGGACAAAGAAGGAAAACAGAAATTATATATCAACACAATAAAAATTTATAATAGTTTGTGAACATAAAACTTGTACAACTGTTAAATGGGATACTGTCAAATAGATTAATTAGTTAACATTTGGGAAGTGCATTGAAGAAGAAAATTGCCAAATAAGGACTGCATATAGCAGCTAATTTTTCGTCCTTTAAAACCTGATGGAATAAGAAACCAACCAATGAGTAAATCAACTAATTTGCTAGAATGAAGAGGACCTTCTTCCCTCCTGAGACAAGGGTTAGAGAACTATTTATTGCAATCAGTGAAGCAACAGCATGATGACCAGTAGCAATGGTGAAGATGAGAGGAGTTGGGCTGGTTCAGCACTGAAGGGGTATACAGTTCTGAGTCACTGGCAGATGAATAGCATTGCACCACTGGTGTAGAGGCAGTTACTGTGAATGTTGAGAGAGGGTGAATTCTGGATGAATCACAAAGGAAGATTAAGACATAGGTAAGTCTTCAGGGTTATGGAAAGAATCCCACTGTCTTTAAGGAGAAACTTTCCAATGATAACATACTTTTATTTCTCTTCCCAGAGATATAAAGCTCATAGAGAAGCAGCCAAGAGAGAGTGTGCATCTCTGCCCTGTGTTTGATGGTTTGTGGTAGTACTATCTCAGGGGGAAGATAAGTATTCTAGTAAGGGCTGAGTTTGTGGTGAGATGACCATTCAGAAAAGGCTTTCGCTATTTTTCTGATTAAATATGTTCTGAGATTCACATTAAAAGTATGTTTTAGAGCCTAGACGTTAATAACTTATATGATGAAACCATATTTTCTAGGATTCTGGGGATGATTATGAATGCTGGGTCAGTAATCAATTATCAGCATTTATTAAGCCCTTACTATAGGCCAGACACCATACTAGGCACTAGGGATAAAAAGACATAAATGAAATCTTCTTCCCTCAATAAGTGTACATTCTATGACTTGTCTATATGAGTATATACAAAGTAAACACTAGTTGATTTTGGTTGGGAAGGCACTAGCACTTGGAGAGATCAAAACAAGCTCCATATAGAGGTGGTATTTGAGCTGAGCTTTGAAGTGAACTAGGAATCTAAATATACTGCAGCAACTTCTAGCAACTAGTGCTCCCTACCACTTCAACTCCTCAGAACTCTCTTGGCCCTTAAATCTGTTTTGGGTCTCATGTAGGAGACCACCTAAGACCAGAGAGACAAGATTGTATATTGATCCTGGAAGGATGGTTCAGATCACTATTTGGATTTTAATGACAAGATCCTGAGTTTCAGTGAATGGATGAAGAGTGGTAATACTGCTAGAAGCAGGGAATCAAGGAAGAGTGGTTTTAAAGCTGACGAGATAAGGAAGGATCACTGCTTCAGGCTTGAGCATGCTTATTTCAGATGGTTAAGATACTCAAGTAGAAACATTCAATAGATAGTTGATATATAAGCTTGGAGCTCAGTTGAATAAAAGTGACTATATATGTAAAATTAGGATACATCTTGAAGTCATAAGAATAAATGAGCTTCTAGGAGACAAAATGTAGAATAGGATCATGGGGCTAAGGCTTGAGTTTTAGCTAACAAGCAACCAAAAAATTAAAATTAGCATAAATAAAAGCTAGTATTTACTTTTGGCATTAAATGGCTTTATTTCTTGTTTTTCTTTCCTTATCTTCAAATGCCAGTCATGTAAATGGTTTCCATGACCTCAAAGTAAGTTTTGTGATAGAGTAAAACTGAAGAACAATTTAAAAAAAAGACCTAAGGAACCACAATGTAAGCAACTTTCTTCATATTTATTCAAGTATACATGTTCATTCACCAAATCAGCTTCTTTGGTGTGCTGCTTCTTCCGGTAAACTTGTATACAAAAACTTGACATCAACCTCCATCCATTTCTCTAACCATTAAACCAGTCTTTCTGTGTTTTCATCCTGGAGTGCAATCTACGTTCAAATAAAGTGCCTAAATTTCCCTATGTTGCTCTCAGTAGAGCTCTCCCAGCTTCCTAACCTACTTATACCCAAGCCTTTCTTTTTTCTTGTGCTTTATGCTCCCCTTCCAACTCCATATAAATCTTTAGAAAGTTAATCAATCAATAACAAGCATAAAAGATTGTTATGTGCCAATCACTGAGATGGATAAAAACACAAAGAATATAAACAACCCCTACTCACACGGAGCTTACTTTCAATCTGTCAATTGACAAGACTTGCTCCACAAAGCCCCTGTTCTCCATGACCACAATGGCACACATCTTTGGCTGGATGGAGAAAGCACTTGACTTGGAGATGGGAAGGGTCTGGGATTGAATCCTACTTTTGACTGCTAGCTTAAGTTACTATGAACAAAATCATTCTACCTCTCTGAATCACAGTTTCCACATATTTAAAATAAGAGTAAAGAAAGATAGGGAGAGAATAAGCATTTATATACTACCTACTATGTGTCAGGCACTGTGCTAATAAACTATTTATAATAGTTTATTATATAATTTAGCTCATTTAATCTTCACAACAACACTGGGAGGTAGATGCTATTAGGATCCACCATTTAAACTTGAAAAGCTGAGGCTAACAGAGGTTAAGAGACTTGCCCAGCGTCACACAGCTAGGTAGCATCTGAGTCCACATTTGAATACAGGTCTTCTTGACTCCAGGGCAGCTAGGTGGCATAGTGGATAGAATGCCAGGCATGGAATCAGGAAGTCTCATCTTCATGAGTTCAAATCTGGTCCCAGACACTTACTAGCTGTGTGACCCTGGACAAGTCACTTGCATGCCTCAGTTTCCTCATCTGGAGAAGGAAATAGCAAATCCTCTCCAGTATCTTTCTCAAGAAAACCCTAAATGGGGTCATGAAAAGTTGGACATGACTGAAAGAAAAAGAGAAAAAACTTCCTGACTCCGGGCCTAGCACTCTGTCTACTGTATCACCTGAGTATCTCTACTAGTGAAAGAAAGCATAGTATAGTGGATAGAGAGTGAGGAAAAATTGAATTAGAATTTTACTCCTGACATATGCTAGTTGTGTAACCTGGGATAAATCATTAAAAATTCAGCATCCTAGCAAACTTTCTAAGACCATAAATTGCAATTCATCTTCATTGGTAGAAATTCCCCACTGAGACCTCCCCGTACCAATGAAATCACGGATCTAGTCAAAAAACAAGAACCCTATTTCATAGGCCTGTTTTGAAACTCAAATGAGACAATGTATGCAAAGTATTTTGCAAATCTTAAAACTCTCTATAATAATATAAGTTACTATAACAATCTGGGGGAGCGAAGCAACTTGTGACTTCACTGGGTATATAGAACTCCCAAAAGGGAAACTCCTCCAACCGGTTAGGGTTGGAAGCCCATGTGTAACACAGTTCTAGAAGAGGGATTCTTGACCTCTGGTGAAGCCTATGGACCCCTTCTCAGAATAAAGGGACAAAAACATCATAGGATTGCAGGGGAAACCAATGATACTGAAATACAGTTACCAAAATACTTTTTTCAGAATCCACAGACATCCAGAAGCTCTGTTGTAGAGGACGGCCCAGGGGCAGCAGGGGTGGGGGGGAGGAGAAGGGAATGAAAAGTTCCATGATTTACCCATAGTCACACAGCTAGTATATGTCAGAGGCAAGAACTGAAAGCAGATCTTGATTCTAAGGCACCTCTTATCCACTATACTGCACTGACTCTCCTTATTTTAACTTGACAAACAGTGCGTGTGACTCTCATTTCAGTCCTTGCAGTAACCAATAGTAGGAAATTATTCATTGAAGTTTATCTGCTGCAATTGGCAGATAAAAATGCTTGACTTCTTTCTTGTCTTTCCCCCAATCCTGGATCCACTTCCCAACCTATCAATATCAATGCCACAAGGCAATACCTGATCTGTTGAAACAAGGGTAAATTTGCTTAATTTTGGAATAATAAGATCTTTGTGAAATATAAATTGCAATTTTTGTCATATGAAATGCATATATAATGATATGATTAAAAGTCTTCTGTATGGTATATGATAACATGTCTGTACCATTCCCAGTGAAAGCATAAATTTATGTCATTTGTGGGGAAACTAAGGGGCATAGTGGATAGATAGACCTGGAGTCATGAAGACCTCCTTGAGTAAGTCCCTTCACCCGGTTGGCCTCAGTTTCCTCATCTATAAAATGAGTTGGGGAAAGAAATGGCAAACCACTTCAGTATCTTTACCAAGAAAACTTCAAATGGAGTCATGAGGAGTCAGACATTACTGAAACAACCAAACAACAATGCCATTCATAGCTAGAGCATTTTATCAAAGGGAAAAATCTCATAGTCTATAACATTGAAGTTAATCATGCCAGGGATTTTTGTATATTTTTAATATTATTCATTTATGACATAAATACAATGATGATCCTATTGGATGCGTAGTGCCTGGCACATAGTAGGCACTTAACAAAAGTTTATTGAATTGAACTGATTTGAGAAGGAGGCAAGCAGCTGACTTAAACACTTCTGGAGTGTAGTTTAGAAAAGAAGGGACCCGTTTCTATACACCTTTACTTCTCTTGGTGCATAGATAAAAGAATCCCCTATCCTTCCTCTTTTTAGCTATCAGTGATTTGTTCTTGGAGCAGAATTACAGTTTCAGAACTACATAACATTTTTCTAAGTGAGTTCCCGTTAGAGAGAACTACAGTGTTTGAAAATTTACCCTAAAACAATTTGAATTTCTTAATAAAGATTCTAGGAAGAAAGAGGCAAGTGGGTGATGTGATCACTGGGAGAGAACTCTGGTTTCTTGGAGGCTTTGAATGCAGGAGCTTTGACACTGTTGTCTTCTTTGGTTGTATGTTTCGATTTTCTTCGTCACCAAAGTAAGACTCTATAGTCTGAGTTCACTCATCCTCCCAGACAAGTACTTGATCTTCTAACTCTTTGTCAAGGCAGGTCTCTGCTTTCAGTCAGGGTAGAGGTGGGTGTACTGTCCCAGGCTTCAGGGATTTTGTGTTGCCCACTAGCTTCCCCCACCATTTGTGGGCCCAGAGCTCCGGAAGCAGCCACTGCCACTGCTGCTGCTGCTGCCACCACTACTGCTGCTGCTGCTGCTATACCAACCACCGCACCCACCACCCTGGGGCTGAGGCTGGACCCAGCCAGACAATGTGATCCTCTTTCACCCAGCTCCCACAGAATTTTCCCATTAACCTTTTTGGTGTTTGTGGATTAAGAAGACCCTTCCATGGCTGCCAATGGTTCAGTCTTGAGAACTGCTCTGACTCATCTGTGCCAGTACGGCCAACATCAGACTGCACTCCACTCCCTGCTCGGTGCAATAGACATTCAGGTTGTCTTGGGCTGGGGATTTTTTTCACTCTGTCACTTTGTGGCTTCTGTAGCTCTTGAATTTCTTCAGTCATTTTTTACAGGTATTTGGAGGACTTTGGGGGAGAGCTCAGGGAAGTCTCTGCTTTCCTCTGCCATCTTGGCTCCACCCCATCTTGTCCCTTCTGATTAATAAGTTGAACTGACTTTAAGGCTGGCAGGAGAAAAAAATTGACTTGAGAGGAATATCTCTAGTCTTTGGCTTAAAAAAATTATAGGCCATAAAATGCTGGAGCTGGAATGAAACTCACAGAACACATTTATTGCTGTACCCTCATTTCATAGATGAGATGACTAAGGATCAAACAGGTGAAGCTGTAACATATCACACAGTTAGAGGCAGAACTGGAAATAGAAACCAGGTTTCCTAATTTCCAACACAGTGTTCTTTCTGTTACTTGATTTCATAGGACCTGAAGCACTCAAGAGATCAAACTACACAAACCATGCCTACAATATAAAGCTCATTGCATCTCAGTTAGCTTCCATGAATACCAGGGAATAGTGTTTTGACAGTGACTTAGCAGCCTCTCTCTGTCTCCTCCTCTCTTTTAATCTTTCTCTGTTTCTCTTTCTTTACCTGCTTCCCTCCCTCCCTTTCTCTCTCCCTTATTCTTTCTCTTTCCCTTCTAAAAGTAGAGCAAATCACAAATTCTTGATTAACATTACTAATAACACAATTTTTCAAAAGATGGAGTAAAGTACAAGTGGAGCTGACATGTGTTGAAGAGGAAATGATAGAAACGCTGGTTGGAGAGGGGGGAATGGAAATGCCATTCATCTCTGATTTTATAACAGAAGAGGACATTATCTGATTTGTACTTTAAATCTTGGAAAAGCAGTTTTCAAAGTACATGGAGAAAGAATAAGTAAAGATTTCATGACTTAAAATTCTGTACTGAAAATCACTACCAAAAGGAAAAGAAAACTTCAAGAATGAAATTCTAAAGACAAAAACACAAATTATTCCATTGAAGAAGAAAAATGGAGATTGAAGATACACAGAAATTTCAATGACCAACTAGGATTTTTTTTAAAGTATAGAAAATGGAAGAAAGCAAATAACTGTGAGTGAAGACAAAATAATTACCTAAGAAAAATATCAAGAATGTTCAAGATCAGAGTGAGTTGAGACTGTCTTTGAATGTTAAAGACAACAAAGAATGATGCTAGGGGTTTCCTAAAGTTATATAGGAAAAAGAACAAATAATGAATAGAATTGAGGTTCACAGTAGAGAATATGATGACAACAGATGACAGGGAGAAAGTAGAAAAATAGTTAACAAGGAAATTAAATCTGAAATATGGGAGTCTACAGTAACAGGGTGCCTAAATTCTGTCAGTGAGTTCCAGTGATTAGATCAAAATGTACATATCTGAAGGAAGTGGTGGACATAGTTGCTAAAGTGTTGTTTGGTATTCTTTGAAGAATCACGGGAAATAAGTAAGGTCTAATGACAAAGAAAAAGTATAGTGAAGTGTTCAAAATAAAATCCATTAAGTTTTGTTTTTATTTCTGAAAAACTTCTGCATTGTGCTATTAAAGAAATAGTAAATAAATAAATAGGGAAAAAATTTTAAGTTAACCAAAGGAAGGGGAATACATATATAGAAAAAATTAATCTGAAAAAGGAGAAATGTGTTAAAATAATGAGAGACAGAAAAATGAGAAAACTGAAAGAAATTAGGAGAAAAGAAAATAATGCCATGGAGGAAAACGTAAGTGATCCCTGCTTTGTCTTTTTTTTGGAAAACTCCACCAGCAGTAAGGACAATGGAAGATTTTTTTAAGGGGAAAACATACGTCATAACTATTACTGCTGACAAATATTTATTGAGTAATCACCGTGGGCCCAGAACAAATAGTCTGGAGAGCACACGGCCCTTGCTTTTGAAAAGCTTAGGTTGCCCAGGAGAAAGCAAGCTAGACAGCAAAGCAAATAAATCCAGAGCATCCATCTCTAGAACTCTATCAACCTCTCTAAGACTCCAGATGACATCACCTCTACTTATTCCCTATGAGCTGCCCCCAGCACATTTCTGCCATAGCATAATGGACAGAAGACAGAAATCAGTGTTGTCCAAAGTCTACTGAATGGTAGAGAATCTCAGTATACTTTCATGTTGCAGTTACACAATAAAAGAAATTGTGTAACTAGGAATAAAAAGAAAAGAAAAAGAAGGGAAATCACAAGGGCAAGAGGAAATCTAATTCAACAAAATTTGTTGAGAATGTACTATGTGCAAGGCACTGGGGAAACAAAGAAAAAACTAAAATAGGCCCTGTCCTCAAAGAACTTATGTTGGGTAAGAGAAGAAAAGGGAAAACAATGGAAATGATAAAAAAAGGGCTAGGGGTAGGAGAAAATAAGATCCACAGGTGCTAGGATAAAGATGCTAAAAGTATGAGGTTCAAAAAAAGTGCTGGTGAAAGAGGGATTCCTGAGCTATTCATTTTCTTGTGAAGTGACTTTAGTATGATAGTTAGAGATTGATGTTGCCTAGGGTCAACTTCCATTTAGTTCTGTTTTAGCTCCAGGGAGAAGATTGGATGTTAGCTTTGCTTAAAGGAGTAGAAGGGACAGGCTTTGATGAAGTACAGTAGGCCAAAGAAACTATTCTGAGAAACACCAAAAAAAAAAAAATAGAAACTTGAAGTAATATACATTAACAACAAGAATTCTAGAGGTCATTTTAATGATCCTGTATGTGCCACTTTAGTTCATATAATAGCACCGATTTTCCTCCTGCTGAGGTATGTATGAGTGTGAGTTTGTCCTTCGTTGCCGAAGAAGACCATGCGTCAGAGAAATAATGACGACTTGCACTTGACTTTGTTTTGAATGAGGGAGGGCTGTGCATATCACCAGCCTCACTTCTCCTCCAGAGTCATCTGAATCCAGTGACCAGATATTCACCAGGATGACTGGAGATGACCCAGGATGAGGCAATTGAGGCTGAGTGACTTGCCCAAGGTCATACAGTTAATGAGTGCCAAGTGTCTGAGGTGAGATTTGAACTTAGGTCCTCTAACTCCTGCACTGGTATTCTATCCACTATACCACCTCGTTGCCCCAGAGGTGATACAATGACTGAAAAGGAGGAATGGGGGTACAGAAGATCACAGGGTCATAGATCTCAAGCTTCAAGGGACCTGAGAGACACTTTAAAGAACCCCTTCTCTTTACAGATGAAGAAAATGGGGCGTAAACAGGTTTGATGACTTACCTCACATCCCAGGGTAAGGTCTGAACCCAGGTCTTTGACTCCAATATAGTTAGAAGAAGTACATTTAAAGAAACTCATTTGCATAAAGGTAGAGTGACTAGCCTAGGGTCACAGAGCTAGTAAATGTCTGAGGTTGGATTTGAAGTCAGGCCTGACTCTAGGCCCAGAGTTCTTATGTGACTCAGGAGAAAACACCTTTTTTTTAAAGGCCCTTTCCTTGTGAACTGGTGTACACCTGCTGTGACAAAGTTGAGAAGATCCCAACGGAGAGGCTGCTGATGAATAGACAACTGAAAAGGAAAAGCCAGAAGGGAGCTGGTATTTTGAAGTCTCATACAACTTATGGTCGTAGGTCCGTGGGTATTGTTGTTTATTACCATCACTCTGGAAAGCAGAACTGAGAATTTTCAAATTTTCTTAGACTAACAAATGGAGGAAAAGCAAAAATGCTTTTAGTTTCATCCAGAAATATTTTTGAGTGAGAATGTCATTTATAAAAACCTTAACAGAACATTAATTTTGTTTCATGTACAAATTATAAAACAAAAAGAATTATTCAATAAGTAAGCTACAATTTTTCATATTGTAATGTTGAACTGTGTGGCATAGATACTTTTTTTTCAAATCTTTGTCTTCATTCAGGTTTAGCATTGTTCAGGCTGACCCATGTGAATGATCACATTTCTTCTCTATTTGAAGAACGCTCTATTCTCTGGAATTTTCTGCATCTGAGGCAATCTGGGACACTGAGTACACATAAAACAGCTTAGCAAGATTTGCGTGCCATCATGGCTTGCAAATGTGAAAATATGAGTAAAACCATTGAAGTTAATGAGTGTGATTCATGGTTTGTTGAGCCCATGTTACTCAGGAAGTAACATCTTTTTTAAATGATGGTCTATACTCAGACAAAGTTTAAGAGGAACTATGTTTTTATGGCAAATTCAGACCCATCTATAAATCAGAACAAGAGCGGAATCAAACATGGTAAGCATAAAGATTCATAAAATAAGAGTTGTGGGTTTTTTTTTCAGAGCTAGAAGAGACTTTAGATATCATGGCAAACATTCAAAATTTTTTTATTGATTTGAACATTTTGCCAGTACTGACAACCAGACATTGCAAAACAGTGCAAGAATGAGTAATAATCAAGTATTTTCACACAGGTAAACATATTTGCAGAGGGACAAAGGAAATTGGCATAAACATTCCAACCAAGAGAGCAGTGTGTCTTACTGTTTGAAGTTGTCAGAAATCACTTCCTAATAATCCCCTTTCAAGGAGCCCCTCTGCACTGATGATACCTGAAAGAAAAGAAAAATGAGCATTAAATCTAGAGATGGACACTGTAAGTGGAGTAAAGGAAATAACAGTTTGGAAACATCCATTCCCTGATCTCCCTGATAAAGAAAATATCCTCTGGAGCTAACGGGAACTTCTCACATCAACTCTTTCAAAGTTTCAGGATATCATTTGACACTCTGTAAAAAGTGTTTTCCAGAGAAAGACTGGTGCCCTGAAAGGCAGAGAGCTTATTCTCAAAAGGTACTCTAGTTATCTTGCTTCATTATAAGATAAAATCAAGAATGCCACTGAATCACAAGGTTAGAAAGGGCTTGAGAATTCACTGAAAATATCTCCCTATTTCAGGTTTGGTCCTCACCTAACCCATTCCAGAAAGAGGTTCCAAACATTTTGAAGATTAAAAAAAAGTAATTCATTGTTGTGATGCCAAAAATGTATTTTCCATAAAAGAAAAATCCAACTACTTTACCAAATTCAAATCAATTGGATTATGTATTTTCTTTAGACTTGAATTTCCGTCCTTGCTATCTGTTTAGCTAATAGCTGGAAGTATATTAGCTATATACTTGGATTATTATTGCTTGCTTCAAAAAACGTTTTACTTGCTGCTAAACCATGAGGTTTTCTACCTGAAGAATATTTGGCTTTATTGACCTATATAGAGAGTCTGAAAAGTATGTATATACTTTTAAAAAAAACCTTCAGAAAAATAGATTCCATTACCCCTCTTGTCTGTGTCTAACAAACTTATTTTCCTTCACATCTGTACATCTTCAA
>JAQQSK010013541.1:0-11456 GCA_028658325.1 Potorous gilbertii
CAAATCTCCAGGCTGTGTTTGAAAGTTTCTACTAAGTAAATAACCAATATCTTCCCTGGAAGTACTTTCAGCTTTTGGACAGCTCCTGATATTAAGAATTTTTTTTTCAGATTTTTACTTCATGTCTAAATTTGCTTTCTTAGATCTTCCAAATCATGTTTCAAGTTCTGTTTTCTGGAATTAAACAGAGAATGAATAATCAGGATATCTATCTATCTTTCTATCTGTCTATCTTATTTACACACATGTGTGTGTGTATGTGAGAACTATAATCAACAATACTAGAATATGAGTTTATTTCTATTTTTTTTATCTTAAAGTGTAGTGTCAAGAGAAAAAAGAATTCTGGCAAACTCCTGATTTCATTTCAGTAACTTGGAATCACTTGGGGGAGCTGTTTTTGTATTGGGCAATTGTAGCTCACACATTATAAATCATATTTAATTGCTGATGTGTGGACATTTCCTTCTTCTCACAGCAATCCACACAGGATTTCCCTCCTATAATTGCAAACACATCCGGCTCTGACCCATGCATGGGAGGAGTGGGCTGATGAAGCCAAGAAAAAGATGAGTGTTTAATGAGTATTATTTGTTACATTCCCTTAGTGCCAAGAGGGTTGAGGTAGATGTTATTCATGACTGAACTGGGCTCACAGGCAACAGTTCCAGGTGCTACATAAAACTAATTAAGGAAACAGCAAATTCCCTGCCCATATGGAGTTTACCATCGAAAAAAATAACACCATGGCTAAGGGAAGCCGTCTGTGAGGGAATAAAAGATAAAAGAAAACAATTTACCAGCTAGGTATTTGAAAGGCCTCCTTGTTTAAACAGTGTCTTAGGAAACTAACCTAGTATTCTTTTCCCTGGAGATTGAGACAGGGATAGATATGACAGTTCTAAGGATGAATAATATATGGCATATGAAATTTTGCTAAACCATTTCCTCCACACACACAACTATTAGCCTAATTCAAGCCCTTGTTACCTCTGACCTACAGTACTGCGATCAGTTTCTGAGTGGACTTATTCTAATCACGCCTTTCACTCTGCCCTTCATGCACCTGCCAAAATTCTTTTTCCACAACACTCTGCAATGCCCCTCCGTTGCTTGGAGAAAACTCTTCTCTATTTTATCTAGGATAAAACATGAACCTCTTAGTTGACAGTGAAATCCCATGACAGCCTGGTACCAACTTACTTTTCCAAGTAGATTCACATCACTCCTCTAAATACATTCTAAGTTCTGGATAAATCTGCTTAATTAGGGCTCCCTTAAATTGACCCTTCATTTCCTACCTGTGTTCCTTTGTAAAGACTATCATCCAGTGCCAAAATGTGCTTATTCTTTACTTTTGCAATTTAGAATCTGTATCTTCATTTAAGGTCCAACTATGGTATCACTTCCTATGGAAAACCTTGCCTGATTTTCCTAGTTGTCAGCATCAATAGATAGTCAAGTAGTTGAAGATATGCCTATAGGTAAATATACGCACATATAGAAAGATATGCATATACATGTCACATAAAGTTGTATCTTTATATGTTGTAAATATGTAAGTGCATATGTAGGATTATGTGTGTATCTTTACATGACACCCCATCCCAGAATACCACAATTTCTTTGAGAGTAAGTACTATTGTTGTTTCATCTTCCTATCCCCAATGCCAAAGCACCATGTAGTGTGCGCAGAGTGCTTAACAAATACTTGTTGGATTAAATTAGATTAGGAAAAGATTAAAGCTTTAAAGGGTATAAATTTGGAAGGACTCTCATGATCTCTGAGGGTGGATGTGTCGGTCAATTTTTCAACGGTTTCAAAATGATAACACGTATGTTACCAAAGATGGGCTGCTTATGTCAGAAGGCATTCAACACTTTACTGGGGGAGAGTGGAGTGCAATTACAAGTAGCTCTAGAAAAAAATGAAGTGACTTGGTCAAAGCCTAGAGAAAGCTCAGTTATGGATGAGACATAATCCTGATGACAAAAGAAAAGTCTGGTGTTGTAAAAGGTTAATACTGCATAGGGACCTGGAGATTAAGGTCTGAGGAGCAGAATAAGCTGGATGTAGTGAAACAGGAGATAGAAAGGTTAAACATTGACATCTTAGGTGTCAATGAACTTAACTGGATGAATTTAATTCAGGTGATTGTTATAGAAAAGTAGTACTGGGCTACAATCTCCCAAATAACATAACAATATCTGTTTAAATCAAAGGTAAGCCATTCAGTACTGCAGTAATACAAGTTTATGCTACAACCATTGATGCCAAAGAGGTCAAAGTTGCTCAGTTTCATGAAAACCTGCATCATCTAGAAATAACATCAAAAACAAACCAAAATATGCCATTCATCATAAAGGACAAGAGTGCTAAAATAGGAAATCAAAAGTTAATTGGAATAACAGGTGAGTTGGGTTTGGAGTACAAAATGAAACAGGACAGAGATGAACAAAATTTTGTGAAGATAACTCTCTGGTCATAAACACTATTTAACAACACAAAAAGGTAAAATACACATGGACATTACTAGATGATCAATATTAAATTATAGTACAGGTGTATAATTGAATTGTATAGAGGAAAATCTTTTAATTCAATAATTTTAAGGAAAATTTTAATGTTGCAGGCTGTGAATTTTGAGTGGCATCAACAATGAACATGCTGAAATCACCATGGAGACATTTTTTATTTTGTTTTATTCTCCATTCAGATAAAAAGGCAAACTCCATAATTTATCCACTTTGACTGAAGGTACTACATATACTTTCAAACTCTTATATCATATCATCAAAACCATGCCTTCAGTACAGAAAAACATCTAATTAAGGCCTCCAAATATTGTATTGCTTTATGATTCCCAAACTCACCTGGGACATGACTAATAGGAGATATGCAGCCTGGGATTTTTGCCTAATGAAAACATCTGTATGATGGTGACGAGGGAGACACAGATCACTCAGGATGACTTCAACAGCACTTAGCAGTGAACATATGTTTAAAGCAAATCTCACTGCTCATTTCACTGTCACTTAAGCATTCAAATCTTTGAATACTTCTTTAAAGAAGTCTTTGGGCTCAATTCCACTCATTAAGCTTCCAAAACAGATTGCTTTTGACAGTTCTCCCTCTCTCCCACCATTTAGTAGTGGATGCAGTGATAAAGAGAAATGAGATGCCTTCATTTTACCAGAGGAATATGTCCTTTATAGACACAGCCTCTTTGCAATGAGTTAAAAAGAGAAAGGGAGTGAAAAATTCAGGTAATCATCTTGGTAAACATTGTTATTTGTTATTCCACATTCACTCAGTCCTACTAGAAAAGAATGATAAAATTGAAAAACAGAAAACGACTTCAGAGACCACTTGCTCTAACTATGGCCAATTTATAATATCTATAACACAACAGTCAAATGATCATGAAGCTTTTCATTGTACAGCATGAGTGATGGGGAACTCACTACCCACTTCTGCATTATATTTCACCTTGGGATAGCTATTAGTCTTAGGAAAATTTTCCTAACACAAAAATAAAATATTATTCATTGTAATTACTTCATAATTTGAAGAAGTGAAAAAGCACAAGTAAGAGAGGGGAGGGGATATACAGATTCTCTGAGACTTGAAGAAAGATATAGAGATGAGGAGGGAGTATATCCTAGTCATGGTAGATGAATTGAGTCAACACAAAATCAGGAGATGGAATGTTTAGCATAGGAGAGATCTAATAGGCCAATTTGGCAGGAGCACAGAGTACTTGAAAGAGATCAATATGAAATGGAAAGATAGACAAGTGCCAAGTTGGAAATACCCTTAAATACCAGTCTGAGAAGTTTGTAATTTATCTGAAAGTCAATAGAGTGAAACCGAAATCTTTTGTGAGATGGTCAAAATTGTGCATTATTCAATTCAATAAATTCAAGAAATATTTATTAAGTACCTACTATGTGCCAGGTGCGGTTCTAAGCTCTGAAATAAATGGGGTGGGGGGGTGGTTTGGCAACTGTGTGGAAGACTAATTGAAGACAGGAACTGAAAATGGAAGCATGCATTCTAATTAATCCTGGAGGAAAGTAATCAGGGCTGTAACTGGAGTCTTAACTGCATGGGAGCTGTTTTGGAGGTGCAATAGACCCATGATTTAGAAGTGAGTTGAGGGGGAAAGGGAAATAGGGGGGAGAAGAAAGGAAAAAAAGGAGAAGAGAGGAGAGGAGAAGGGTGAGGTGATGAAGGCTGAGTCATGACAGGTGAGATAAAGGAAGGATATAGGAGAGGAAGATTTATTCACTTTAGCATTTTTTTCTAATATTTTTCGAAGCCATTTTAACTGAATCTTCCCTCCTGATTGTTAGCAGAGGATGTGGTCAAATAATTAAAATATATAGACAGCTGAGTCAAGTTCACATGAATATAAGTCATTCCACAATTCATAAATTGTCAAAGGATATGAACAGACAATTTTCAGATGAAGAAATTAAAGCTATGTTCACATGAAAAAATTCTAAATCACTATTGATTAGTGAAATGCAAATTAAAACAACTCTGAGTTACTATATCACATCTATCATGTTGACTAATGTGACAGAAAAGGAAAATGATAAATGCTGGGGAAGGTATGGGAAAATTAGAACATCAATGAATTGTTGCTGTAGTTGTGAACTGATTTAACCATTATGGAGAACAATTTGGAACTATGCCCAAAGGGCTATAAAACTGCATACCCTTTGACCCAGCAATACCATTACTACATGTATGTCCCAAAGAGATAATTTAAAAAGGGAAAAGAAGACCTGTATATACAAAAATATTTATAGCAGTTCTTTTTGTGGTGGAAAAGATTTGGAAATTGAAGGGATGTTCATCAGTTGGGGAACAGATGAACAAATTGTGGTATGAGAATGCAATGCAATACTATTATTCCATAAGAAATGATAAGCAGGCAGATTTCAGAAAAAAAAAACCTGGAAAGACTTAACATAAACTGATGCTGAATGAAGTGAGTAGAACAAGGAGAACATTATAAACAGTGACATCATGTGATAATAAACTGTGATAGACAGCAATTCTCAGCAATGCAATGATCCAAGATAATTCCAAAAAGCCCGTCATAGAAAATGCTAACCACATGCAAAGAAAGAACTATGGAGTCTGAATGCAAATTGAAGCATACTACTTTCTCTTTTAGGGTTTTATTTTTATTTCTCATGTTTTTCCCCTTTTTTCTGATTCTTCTTTCACAACTTGACTAATGTGGAAATATGTTTAACGTGGTTATGTATGTATAACCTATATCAGATTGCTTACCATCTTGAGGGAGAGGGAAGGAAGGGAGGGAGGCAGAAATATTTGGAACTCAAAATTTTGCAAAAATGAATGTTGAAAACTGTCTTTGCTGTAATTGGGAAAAGTAACATACTATTGAGAAAAAAAAATACGTGAGCAAGATACCTTGTAACACATCACATTCGAACCACACACTACCCTCCTTTTCTTTTTCGTTCTAATTGTTTCCAAAGTTTTGCCAAAGAATCTCTTTCACTTTGCCTAGGGAGAGTAAACTAAAAGAAGTATGTCTTGGGAGTGAGTCTCCTGCATTTTAAAATCCCATTTAAATGAGACAATAAAACACTGAGAAGAGGGAGTATTTCTTTTCCAAGGAATCCAGAGATAGTCAAGGGAATGAGATGGTGCACATGTAAATTCAAGAACTCACAGATGACTTTACATTACCACCATGACTTGCCTGATGAATAGGAGATAAATAGCTCTGAAACACACTTTCCTGTGTCCTCCCTTTATGCTAGGGCCTATGTACATTTCTACTCTTTAATGGCAATTTCTTAACATTTCAAGGTAAAGCTATTGGCTTGTTTTCTTTGGAGTGCTAATCATTAGAGATTTCTGGAAAGCATCCAGGACTATAAATTAGGGTAGGCTATCAACTGTGGTTGACTTATAATGCTTAACTGGGAGACTAAAAAGCCCACATGCAAAAATAACTTTGGATCTATTGGAAGGGAAAATACTAAAATCAGAGACAAGAAAATCTGCCCCAACCACAAAACCTGATTGAGGCAATGATAAAGTGGGACTTGATAGAGGAATGGTTGGCAAAATAATACCAGGACATAAAGTATTAGAGGGAGAAGGAAGGCAAATGGTCCGGAATCATATAGGTTGAGTCAAATTCCATTCTGAATGTGCAAGTACATGTGTGAGTCTTCTTAACCATTTCCCACTTTGTGAGTCGACAGGCTATTATCCTCAGTCAGTTCCTTTATGCTTAAAAAATAAATAAAGAGGTGATGGGGAGGACAAAAAGGAAATATGGAATTGACTCTAGATTCTGGGTTTTATAGAAGGAAGAATGGAGCTAGAAGAAAAAGCAAATACATCACAACATTACCCTGGGAGGGTTTGAGTCCTAATGCATGGGTTCATCCAACCCTGTGATTTCTGAAAAGAAACACAGGGGACATTCTGGAGGTTATAATAGCCTTTCTTCATTTGAAAATGGGGTAAACTTAGTTTCCTTAATGATATGTCAGATGACAGTGCACATTAAAAACGTCTTACTCCAAAAGGACTGAAGATACAGGGTCATTTAATTGGTCCCACAACTTGTCATACCTCCACTAGAAGCTAGTCATGGGAACACCATTTCAGGGTATCAACTTATAGGACTTCATATGAGATTAATTATGTTATAAATTTTAACATATGGAATAACTTTTTAAAATTTTATTCTAAATATCATTTTTTTCAAGGAGTGTGCCTCCATAGTTGTCATGCCTCAAGATTTAGTAAGTCTCTATTGAATACTACTTCATTCTCTTGACAAGGGTCAACTATGCCATTTTCTTGACTTAAACTTTACTTTCCCCTTCTGTGTAATTTATCAGTTCCAATTTATTTCATGATGTTCTGACAGATGGTTTCTTCAATTTGTAGCATAATACTCAGAATAGGGATAAATACATCTTTCTATTAAGGACCTTAGAAATGCCTCTGATGGGTCAGGCATGTCATTTCCTAATTCTATAGGCTCAAGCCCTCATTCCAATATCTTCTCCCCAAAGTTAATTGCCAGTGATTAGTGATCTAGTTTGATTTAACCTATTAACACCAATTAGCTTTTGAAAATGTATATTTAGTTTGAAAATAAAGGAAGGAACAGAATTACACACATCTCTCCCACACCAAAACCTGGGAAAACACTCTTCTCTATAACACCTTGGATCCTAGTGTCAGTGAGCTCAAATGTAATGTTTCCTACATTACATTTGCCCCATCATATGCATTTCTAAATGTGCATTGTCAATGAATGAATAAATCTGTAGCTCTACTCCTGTTGAATTTTGCCAGGCAGTGCATTTAGGATTTTACTCCACACTTTCTGACATCTGGTATGTTTCAGTAATGACCCAGGGTCCCTAGATTCTGAAAGGTTGCAATCATAACTTTTCATTACTGTAAAATTATAGATATTTTTAATCCTCTTCACTTCAAATAGAAGAAAATAAATGTAGGGGTCAAAAAATAGATCTGTATTCATAGGACACATGTGAGTCTTGTGTAAGGATGGCACAAGTTTCCATCTAACCAGACACTTATACAAAGACCCTCTTCTTAAACACTATCAATAGAAGAAAAATAACTCACTTTGGATAGTTAATTGATCAACTGGAATCTAAATCAGTCTGCATTTTCTAAGTCACAGAGCAGGGTAATTTCCACTACATGTGATCATACATTGTCATGATCAGACTGACCAGTTTCTTCCATATAGAGATTGCCTCCAGTTACACTAGTATTCCAAATGTGTGCAACCAAGGAATGGTAATGGTTGTTTGTTTGTGACGGAACAAGGAAGGGTTAAAGGCTATAGAAGAGACATTCTTGAGAATCATTCACTCATTCATTCATTCATTTGATGGTGGTATACTGCATGGTGACTGTTACAAGTGAAAATATCTAATTTAGATAAGACAGTCTCTGCCTTTGTGGAGCTTACAACTGTGTAAGGGGCTAACACATCAGCCCAGGATATTTGAATGCACAACACTGCATAATACGTTTACTAGCAGCATAGAAACAAATTAGGTCTGAGAAAGAATTTGTTTACTATTTAGGGATATTTAAGTTAGACTTTAAAGAAAGGGAATGATTTGAAAAACAGAATAAAAGACTTTCCAGACAGGAAAAAGAGCATATTCAGAGACACAAAAAGCAGACAATGCAGTTTTGTCCTCTGAAAGCTAAAAGAATAATGTGAGACACTGACCACCACATAAACTTAAAATTCTGGATATATGTCCTAGAAATGGCTAATGTCCAAGTTGGTGGTTGCTTGTGGATGTCAGAGCAGATTAAACAGATACAGTATAACCTCAAATGACTCTTAAGGAATGAGTAGAAATATGAGAGCCAGACAATAGTACATCATAACCAAGGGAAGGTCTTTGTAAATCCCTAGAGTAGAATGGTTTATCATGTTGGGCTGAGAGCTCATGGCACAGTTTGGCTGAGATAGAGGGTATTCAAAAGCATATTATGGTAAAGGAAGGAAAGTGAAGAGAAGTATAGAAGAGGGAAGGGGGAAAAGAAAGTATAAAAGAAAGGGAAAGCAAAAGGGAAATGGTATCTTTTCCATAAGCCTTCATCTTTAAACAGTATGATACTCTCACTTGTATAAGTCATTTACTATTTTAGGAATTTCATGAACTTGACCTTAAAGACTGATGAATGCTGCTCATAGAAATTCTGCCTTCTAAAACAAATATTTCCTTCAACATAAACTATATGTGTGACTCTACGAGCCTGTAAGGGTCTTTGGAATCAATTGCAGAAGGGATGGAGAAAAAGGTTAAATGTGTTAGAAAAAGAGTTAAAGCATTTCTGTGTTGTTCTGTTTTGTTTTCTTAGGAGTCATGAAGCTGTCAGTAAAAGATCAAAAAAGAGTGTGGAGTTTTGGAGGACACCATATCTTGCTACAAGTTCTTCTGGGAAACCTTCATATATAGGCATCCTAAATCACATGACTGGGATGACCTCTCTTTCTCAACCCAAGTATAAAGAAAGTAAAGTTTTGCTTTGTGTCCCTAGCCTTTCATCTGTGACCCATCTCTTCCCCTCCTCTTTACCCTATATTACCATTTCCACTACAACTTATAAGCACCCAGTAACTTTGTATTCTCTCTTTTCTCCCTATTAAAACATAATGTCAGTACAGGTTCCAATATCAGTCATTTATGTCTAAGTGTGAATATAGGTCACTGAGTCTCCTTTCAGAGGAATATATCTTTTCAGGTTTATTGTTAATAATAGAACAAAAATTAGTCAACCAGCTACAGAAGTTTGGACAATAGTTCATAAGTATGCAAAGTATATAAATCAGAAAAGGAAAGAAGTGGTGGTAGTTTTGTCATTTTTTTTCAGTTATGTCTGACTCTTCACAGTCCCATTTGCAGGGTTCTTGCAAAGATACTGGAGTTATTGTCCATTTCCTTCTTCATATCATTTTATAGGTGAAGAAACCAAGTCAAGGTTAAGACATAGGCAGTGTGTCTGAGGGTGTATTTGAACTCAGGAAGATGAACCATTCTGACTCTAGTTCCAGTCCTTTCTCTGTTAGGCCATCTAGGTAAAAGAAAGAAACAAAAATTCCTGAGTAGGCTCAAACCACCAATTTTTTGGTCAACAGCTAAATAAGCTACCTGATTATGTCATAGACAAGGCCAAAACAATTTAAATAGACTAAAGCGTATGGTGTTCCAAGGTAGTCCATCATTCAACTACTAATTATGCTTAGTTTCCAAGATCAGATGAGATTGTCATGTTCAGGGTATTATAGACAGGGTTGAAATAAAGAGTTACTTTGCTGTTGTTTGGTTTTGCTGTTGTTTGGTTTCAATCACATCTGACTTCATGATTCCATTTGGTGTTTTCTTGGCAAAAATACCGGAGTAGTTTGCTATTTCCTTCTCCAACTCATTTTATAGATGAGGAAAGTGAGTCAAATAGGGTTTTGACTTGCCCAGAATCACACAGGGTCTGAAGCTGAATTTGAATTCAATTCTTCCTGACTGCAGTCCTGGTGTTCTATCTGCTGTGCCACCCAGCTGTCCCTGCAGCTATCAATAGGCAGTATTTAGGGTATATATGCTGACCTGGAACCCCAAAAATCATACTCTATATGCCTAAATCAATTCCGTCTATATTCAGAGTATTGTTGACTGAGTTGTGCACCCTCTCCCAAGTGGTCTGTCAGGGCAGTGGAAAGCATAATTTTGTTCAACCTATAAACTAAGGGAATATGAAAGGGCTAGATACACCAGAAAACAATAAATGACAACAACAATTTATCACATGTATATAGCAGTATTTTCAATTTTTAATATGAAATTTATTTTTCACTTTTAAACATTCACTTCCAGAAGTATTTGAATTCAAAATTTTCTCCCCATGTCTCCCCACATCCCATCCCAGCACAGTATGTATCCCATCCACCCTTCCTCTAGTCTATCCTCCTGTCCATCATCCATACTTCTTCCATCCCCCTTCCCTTTTATTTTCCTGTGGGGCAAAACAGATTTCTATACTCCAGTGCCCAAAGATAGATAGATAGATAGATAGATAGATAGATATAGATAGATAAGTTCTCAGTTCCTCCAAGGTGGCACAATCAAAAGAGAGGACTTTATTTTTCTCCTAGCCTGCACTCTGATTTATGAGCAACCACAAACACTCTTTTCTGCCTTTGAACTGTGAGCAGAATTCCCTCTCCACAGCCACCACCAACTCTACTTCCCCTGTGCTCCTCCTCACCCCAAGACTGCCACTCTGCTGAAATCCAGATCAGTTGCTTGATTCCCCTTGGTTTTAGACTGAAGGTTTCAAAATTTATTGCTACTACTGCAGTTGTAGTAGCTGCTGCTGCTCTGGGGTTGGAGTTGGGACCAGACAAAGCTCTCCTCACACCCAGGTGAAAGAGCTTTTGTACTGACCTTTGAAGCTGTCAAACACCAAAAGGTGTTTGTGGGTTGAGAAATCTGGGAGCCACAGCTGTGATTCCATGCCTCAAAGCCTGCTGCAGTCCTGTCCTTGCCACACGGTCTGCACTCTGCTCCAAGCTGGTTGTGATAGACCTTTCCTATTGGCCTTCAGGATGTATTGGTCTGGAAATCACTTTCACTCTATCATTTTGTGGCTTATGCTGCTCTAGAATTCTTTTGGAGCCATTTTTACAGGTATTTTATGGGCTATATGGGGAGAGCTAGAGGAGGTCTGTCCTTCTACTCTGCAATTTTTGGTCTGGCCTCCCATAGCAGTATTTTCTTTCTTAATAATTTTAAGATCATTGGCCAGTTTATCTCCTATTTCCTTCTTCAGCTGTTCCAGGAGAGCTGCTTGTGCATGTGAGCAGTTCATAGGCCCTTCTGAAGATTCAGAG
>JAQQSK010013542.1:0-11455 GCA_028658325.1 Potorous gilbertii
ACAGTAACTACCCAGTGTGACTAGCACACAATTTCTTACCAATTCCTCCATTAGTCCAAAATCCAAGAATCTCAGAAGGCTAATAGAACCCGTATCAGAATAACAATCCCTTCTACAAGATCCTGGGCATTTCTAGTGAGAGGGAACATATGAATCCTGAAGGCAGTTCAGTCCACTTTGGATCCGGTTAAAACCCTGATAAAGAGCCTAAATCAGCCCCTGCATGACTCCTACCCACTGCTCCTACTAGGCCTTCTGAGGTCAAGGACAAGGGCTAGAAATGAGACCTGGGCTGACACCCTTGCACTGTACCTATTTCTCTGTCCTGTTCTTGACCTCTAGGGTCAAACAAAGAACATACTTCCACTGGATTTTGATGATCAGGTGGGAGGCCCTGCTCTACCACCAAACTTTGGTGGTAACCTGGGACCAATTGCACACAATCTCAGTAGATCTTGGTTTCCTCATCTGTACAAATGAGAGGGGTTTGGTTTGGCTGGTCTATTCCTTTCCAGCACTGATGCTCTGTGGTTCAACCAGGCATAGAGGCCTTGGAGACTGTAGTCTATAAAACCTGAGCCGAGGGTCTGTGAACTTGTGGGGAAGGGAGGGAGGAAGGGAGGAAGGAAGGAAGGAGATAGAGATGGATGAATGGATGGGTGGGTGGGGGGGGAGGGGGATGGGTGGGTGGATGGATGAACAGTGATAGATATAAATACAGACACAGATATATGTTTTGATAATGACTTCATCATCGTTTTCCTCTGTAATCCCATGTATTTGGGCAGTTGGTGGCAGAATGGATGGAATGCTGGGCCCCGAGTCTGGAAGACCAGAGTTCAAATCCTGCCTCAGACACTTACTAGTTGTGTGCCTGAACAAGTTACTGAAGCTCTGTCTGCCTCAGTTTCCCCAACTGCACAATGGGCATCATCACAGCACCTCCTGCCAGCACAGTTATTGTGTGGATCAAAAGGGACACTTGCAAAGCTCCTGGCACACAGTAGGTGATACATAAGCGCTTATTCCATTTCCTTCCCTTCCCGTGCATTAAACATATGATTCTGAGAAAGGGACCGCAATCTTCGCTAGTCTCCCAAGGGGTCCAGGGCCATAAAAAAGGTTATGCGGAGGCATCCTGGGCTCAGAAACCAGAAGTGACTTCTCCGTGGTCAGAAATTTGAACCCAGGTTCGCCGGCAACACGAACGGTCCCGTCCACAGGACCATCCGTGCATCCGGGCACAAGAGGAGCCCGACGGCCCCAGGGGCGCCCCTGCGCCTCCAGGAGGCCCCTTTCGAACCGCCCGGGCCCGGGCCTCGCGGGGAGGCCTCGAGGCCGGCGGCGGCCACGCGGCGGGCGGTACCTGAGCTCCTCCACCAGGCCGCAGAGCTGGATGATGGGCAGCTCGACTTCCTCCCCGAACTGGGAGTCGGAGGTGGGCACGCTGTCCGTCTCCTCCTCGCCGCTCGTCATGCCGCTGCTGCTCCTCGTGGGCGCCGTCATTTTCCTGGTCTTCCCGCGGCCTCGGGAGCTGCGGCCTTGGACTTCGCGCGCCGCTGCCGAACGCCGTTGCCAGGGCGACGGGTGACGTCACTGGACTGCGCCGCGCGGCGGTGCGTTGCCGTGGAGACGGGACGCTGTGGGCGGTGTCTGCGCCCTAGCCCCGGGAGCTCCCGCCCCGCCCCTCCTCCCAGCCCCGCCCGTGGCTACCTGGCTCGCTGGCCAGCGCCTCTGGGCAGACCCCCTGGGGAGCGGTGCTCCGGGTGCAGACGGAGGGGAAACCAGTGGTGCCCAGGTGCGCAGCAGGGACCCAGACGTCTCTTGCAGACCCCCAAGAGGGACTGCTTGTCAACCAAGGTCTCCTGCTCCGCCCCAAGAAGCCAGAGAATGGCTTTTTATCACATTCCCATCGCCCCAAAACTGATTAAGCCTGCAGTCTCCGTTTCCTTATCTGTTCTATTATATCGGAAGTTAACTTTTTTTTTTTAATCAAGAAACCTCTGGCAGTCTAGTGAAGTCTAGGAACCCCCTTCACAGAATAATGGTTTTAAATGCATAAAATAAAATACAAAGGAAATCATTTATATTGAAATAGTTATGAAAAAAACTTTTTTTAAGTTCCACAACCTGTATATAACTCCCTATTTAAGTCCTTGGGGCCAGAAACTAGCTTTTGCCTCTTTTTGTATTTCCAGCTCTTAGCGCTGTGTCTGGTACATAGGAGGCACTTAATAAATGTGCCTGGTTGATTAGATATCTACAGATTTCCAACTGTAGCATTATACATTCCTATGATCTTTTATGTAATTACCCCGTGATAAATAAGAGAAGGTCTGACCAGTTTCTTACACTTGTCTCATTAAAGGGACATGCTGTAAAGAAGCCTAAGCGCTATTATTAATAGCAGGTAATCCAAAAAACAGTTTTGACCTTGGAATGCAACCTATGAATTCACAAAGGCATCAGTTCAGGACTAGAGTTGGTAATGGGCTGGTGTTTGATATTGGCTGGGATTTTATCATATAAGCAAGTTGCTCCCTATTGTGTCCTGTCTCTGACCTTCCTTATTTTTGTTTAGAGTTTTGATTTCAGCAGCCCTAACCCAAACTTACTTGGTTGAAGGGGTAGCAATCATAAAGTTATAACAGCTTGCACAATCATATGTGATTTATTGAGTGCTTCAGAAAAACTGCTATCCCTGTCCCTAACATCCCATATGTCTTTTTGTTAGCTAACTCTTGTTGATTCTGCCTTCATAAATCTATCCCTTAAGGTTCCTTTCTACTTACATGCTACCAGCTACTAACCCTAGTTCCCGTCTCATCTAGACTGTTGCGATAGCCATCTAATTGTCTCCCTGCATCTAGACTCTCCTGCTCTCTATATACTCCACACAGCTGCCAAATTCATATTCCTACTGCAGAGATCTGACTTTTTCCCTTCTGAAGAAGCTTTAATGACTCTTTTTGCTTCTAAAAACAAACTCCCCTCTTTGGGATTTCAAATCCATCCCAGTTTGACTCTAGCCTATCCTTCACGACTGATACACAGTCCTCGACACCCTTATGTGGCTGATTTTCCAGCCAGATTGGCCTGTTTTCTATTTCTTAGAAAGGACATTCCATCTCTGGCTGCTATGCTTTTGCAAAGGCTCTCTCTTCCTCCGTTCCTGGAAACAAGCAAGCAAGCAATCATTTATTAAATACTTATTATGTGCTGGATTATGGGGATAAAAAGACAAAAATGAAAATATTTCTCTTGTTAAGGATCTTAAGAGTCTTGAGAAGTAGAGGGAAAGAGAAAAACATGTGCATATATATATATAGCTTTATACATATATATACGCACACACGTCACTATTTACAGGGTAGGTCCAAGGTGATTTGGGGAGGAAAGCTCTGGCATCTGAAGGAATCTGGAAAGGCCTCAGGTAGAAGATAGCACCAAATGAGCTTTCAAAGAAAGAAACTAGGATTCTGAGAGACAGAGGTTTAGAGAGAGTACATTTCAGGCATGAAGGACAGGCTACCCAAAGATACGTACAGAAGAAATCTTGTTGTTAGAAACAGTGCGGTTACTTTGATTGGACAGTAGAGATCCACATGACTGGAAAGGTAGCTTGGAGCCAGTGTGAGAACCAAACTGACTCCATTTTGTGAACAATCTCCATTTTGCTGTTTTCCTGTAAATCACCTGATTTTGAGGAATTCCACCTGCTCTCTCTCTCTCTCTCTCTCTCTCTCTCTCTGTCTGTCTGTCTCTCTCTCTCTTTCTCTCTGTCTCTCTGTGTATCTTTCTCTCTCTCTCTCTCCCTCCCTCCCTTTCCATTTCTCTGTGTCCCTTTCTTTCTCCCTGCCTCCCTTTCTCTCTCTCTCTCCCTCCTTCCCTTCCTCCCTCTCTCCCTCCCTCCCTTCCTCCTTTTCCCTCCCTCTCTCTCTTTCTCTCACTCTCTGTCTCTGTCTCTCTCTCTCCCCCAAATTGGAAAGTCCCAAATCTCTCTCCAGTAAGAAGTCAGGTTACCTCCTCCTACATCCTACTGATATCCTTTTTGTAATTTTCTTTTAATGTATAAAAATCTGTGCAAAATCTATATTCAGGTTCCTTGTGGCTGCTGAGGGGTCCTGGACCCGATTTGTTCTGCGACTACATTCCTTGCAAATAAATCACCTAGTTCAATCTTTTACTCTTCAATTATTATAAGTCTACTCACAACACCAGATTATGGAGGGATTTAAATGAAAGCAGAGTTTGTATTTTACCAAAATGGCAATAGAGGGCCATTGAAGTTTAGAGAGTCCAGTGGGGATTTAGAAAAATCATTTTGGCATCTACATGGAAGATAGAGAAGAGATAGACTTGAGGTAAGAAGGCTGATTAGGAGGAAAGAGGTGATGAGGGCCTACACTAAGGTGGTAAATGTGTGCCTGGAAAGAAAACAGATAACAGAGTTGTTGTGGAGATTTTGAAATAAGGGTGGGCAATGAAATGGCTGCATAAAGTAAGTAAAAATAAAGACTTGTGGATTAGCTCAAGGTTGTAAACTGGATGCCTGGAAAGATGATGGTACCCTCAATAGGACTAGGACAAATTCCCAAGAGAGGAGAAAGTTATGAGATTAGGAGAACAATGAGTTCAGTTTGAGACATTGTTAAGTTTGAGATGTCTGCAGGACTTGTTGTTATCATGACTAGAGCTCAGCAGAGAGATTAGAGCTGGAATTATAGTTACGGACATCATCAACAAAATCCTTAAAATTATGTGAATTGATGAGGTTACTGAGAGAAAGTGTAGAGAAGAGGGAAGAAAGGGTCCAGGGCAGAGCCATGGAGCATATCTCTAATGATCTAGCAAAGGAATCTGAAGAGTGATCAATCCATCGATCAATAAATATTTATTATGCACCTACTGTGTGCTAGACACCATGCTAAGTGCTAGAAGCACTGAGACAGAGTAGGGGACCAAGAAAGCACAGGGTTTAGAGAATCCAAAAACGAGGATATTTAGGAGGAAAGAGGGGAAATCAACTACTGAAGAAGAAGGGTAGAATGAGGATTGAAAAAAAGGCCACTGGTTTCATCAATCTGGCCAATGCTGGTGACTTTGGAAAAGGTGGTTCCTACTGAGGGGCAAAGGGTCAGAGACTATAAAAGACAGAGGAGAAAAAAATGAAAACATTGAATACAGATAGCTTTTTCAAGGAGTTGAAGTGAGAAAAGGAGGAGATTGTGACCCTGGGCACAAACCCCTGTTTGCCTCAGTTTCCTCAACTGCACAATGGGGATTATAAAATAGCACCTGTTTCCCAGGGTTGTTGTGTCAAATGAGAGAAAACAGTGCTTAGCACTGTTCCTGGCACATAGTAAGTGGTAAATAAATGTTATTTATTATGAAATATTAAATCCTAGCTATTACTTTGCATATATGTCTATATGTAGTTTTCTGTGTCCATACTGGTCCACACCCCTGGCTTCCCTAGCTTTCTTCTGGTCCCAGCTAAAATCCCATCTTATACAAGATTCCTCTTAATTCTAGTGCTTTCTCTTTAATGATTATTTCTAATTTATCCTTTCTATAGCTTCATTGCACATAATTGTTTCCAGATTTTCTCCCCAATTAGACAATAAGCTCCTTGAGGGTAGGGACTAGGTTGTTTTGGGGGTTGTTTTTGCCTTTCTTTGAATCTCCAGCTCTTAGCACAGTCCCTGGCACATAGTAGATGCTTCATAAATGTTTATTGACTGACTGACTCCACTTCTTTTAAGGCAAGAATTATTCCAACTTTGCCTGCCCTGGTATCCTTATCACTTGTGGCTACTTAATAATGCTTGTTTGATAGGCTGAGTAGCTGGAGGAGCAGAATACCAAGGGCTCACCCACTTTGGGGTACTGAGACTATTGCTTGAAGAGCACACTTGGGGGTTCCCTGGTGATTTCTGGGTCCCTATGAGCGGAAATCTCTGCATGTGGCCCCAGTAAGGGCGAATTTCAAGCACTGACATAGCTGTATGTCTATTCCTACACCTCCCCCATTACCCCCAAACACATGTTATGGATGTGTAAAAGCTATCAAATATCTAGACCTGTGTATTGGACACTCCATGTTTATCCTATATCTTCTTTTCCACCCTTCCATTCCCTAGAGGGTAAGCTTCTTGCGGACTTTATTGACCTCTTATGAATTATCCCTGCAGTCTCAGCTGCTGTTTTCCATGGTCACCTTGTCGAAGGTGTATCCTGAGAAAGTATCTAAAAAGGTTTGGAGAGAGAAGTAGGTAGAGGGGTAAGGCTCACCCATAGAGATGCACCATAAGACAGTTCAGGGGGAAAGGAGCTGTTGAAAAGAGAGTAAAGCCAAGATTGGGGAGGAGGGACCAAAGAGTAGGGCCTCTCAGTGGCTCTGGGAAGAATGGATTGCAGAAATTTCTAAGGGAACCCTTTGTTCTAAATTGTGTCCAATTAATTTCATCTGGGTAGGAAGAAAGACAGAGTTGGTATTCTTCAGCAATAAACACCACACAGTTGCATAGAGTTCTTCTCATTCTGGATCTGTTGGGAACTAGAGCACCAGCTGACTAAAAGATGGCAGAAAAGAACTTTGACTTGAGGGGAGGCACAGAATACAGAGGGCACTTTAAAAAACTGGAAGCCAGGGACCAGGCCATTTAATTATCCAGCTTATGGACTGTTTATGCCTGACCCTTGGTAGAGCCTTCTGAGTTCATACTCAGCCACCATCAGACCCACTATACCCCAACCCTAAAATAGTAATGTAATTTTATGTCTTCTTTCATCACAACTACTACTACTGCTTGTACAAAATCACTTACACCATCCCTCTGAGCATTTGCTTCCTCCTGTATCAAATGGGAGCAATAATCCCTTCCCTGCCTCCCATACAAAGGATCCCAGATAAACATCAAAGATTGTTCTTAGTAGAAAGTCACACAATAAGCATTTATTAATGTATCAGGCAATGTGCTAAAAGCCTTATACCGGGAAGGATGCTTTGCATAACTTTTTAATGATAGATTATGTAACAATAAATATATATAATATGCATTAAGCTCCTACTGTACAAAAAGTGCACTATTGTGCCTCTGGGAAGGTACGTAAATACTACCCTCAGGCAACATACAGTGTGGGGGGAGGGCAGAAAAGGCACCCACACAAATAACTATAATTCGCTCTAATAGCTATAATTCACAATATTATTTAAGTACTTTACTTACAAAGTTATTGCATGAAGATAGCTATAATTCACAACATTAAAGTATCTTAGTTACAAAATGGAGAATAGCTATAATTCACAATATTATTGAAATACATTAGTTACAAAGTTATTGCATGAACTTTAAGTAGGAGAAACTTATTACACCAGGGGGGTAGGGAGGGACAGATTCAGCATCAGGAAAGAGAAGATTAGTATTTGGGGTTTATTTCAAAAGATAGCTAGGAATTCAAGGGACAAAGTGAAGGAAGGAGAATATCAAAATAATTTTAAAAAGAAATCCAATGGCCCCCTCTATTCTTCTATCCCTATCATCCATAACTTCATCACATTTACACATGTGCCTTAGCTCCAAGCTGAGCTTATTTCTCTCTTTTTTGGCACTAACCAAATCCAGAAAAAGTCAGACGATCATTTTAACCAAGCTAAAGCAATCTAAATAATGGCAGTTGGACCACTGGATCCATTTCAAAGGGATTTTAAAAGGTGAGCAAGACACAAATGCCTGAAAGCTGCTTTGGGCCCACCAATTCCAGGTACATGAGAACTTGGAAAGACAGTCAACTTTTCTCATGTTCCCAGTAAAATAGAGAATGTTGTCTCTTGTGTTACCACCGGTCCCCCAACTATTTATGATGTCACAGGTGTTTCCAATGGTAATGCTGTTGAAGACTTACTCAGATCTGATTACCTTGTTTCCTTAAAAGAGAAAAACTTGAAAAATGGAGGCCCTATTTGAGCAACAGTAAGCTGAAGAGCTAAGAACACAAAGCTAATTAGGAGCTCTGGTAAATCCATAGTAAATCAGTTTGTAGTCTACTGAAGCATTTCCCCTGTGAAATAATTAACTTTTGGGGTTTGAGAGCCTTGGACTCTAATACCATGTAATATTTTGTGATGCCCTGAAATAAGTAGTTTTTGAGTTCATACGAATGCTTTTGGACCCTTTTCTCCCTTGATATTTCTTTAGGGTTTTTTTTTCAGGGCCATATCAGACAGGATCTCAGAGAATGTTGAAAATTTGCAAAATTTGCATCTTTTTAAAAAAGATCTGATCAGATGGAGAAGAAAAAGGCTTTGAGAACTACCCCCTAGATGTAGTTCCCATTGTTATTTAGATAGCAAGTAAGAAGGTTGAAAGATTCCTAAAATACCATTTTCATCACATCATTATCCTGCTGAAAGGTTCTTCAATAGTTCACCTTTCTATGTAGATAAAGTCCCAAATCCTTAGCCTGGAATGTAAGGTGCTCTGGTCTGGTCCTTAGTTACCTCTAGAGTTATACTACCCTTAATGTATATATGGTCCGATCTTATACTGGAACCATATGACAGCAAAGTATTAGTTAGTACTTGGATAGGAGACTGTAGAATATGAGGCCTTTCAATTGCCTCCAAAGGACAAAGGATGCACCCTCACTGGTGTCTTCAAGCAAAGGCTGGCATGCTGCAGAGGGGATTTCTGTTTTGGAATAGGTAATTCTAGAGGACCTGTGTGGTCCCTTCCAACTCTTGATTCAGTGATAATGTTCCAACCTTATCTCTCCCTACACTAGCCCCAGGTCATAGTTTTACTACCACATATACCCTTACTCCAGGCGGTCTCCATTTTTGGAACGTCCTCTCTAGCTCCTCTATGGGCTTCATCCCCAGTTGCTCCAATCTGGAATAATGCCTACCTCCTTTCATCTGATAGAGTTTTGAGTCTGTAACATGTCCTATGTTATTTTGTTTTGTTGCTTAATTTTTCATGTGTCTGTCTTACCAACTAGATTATAAACTTCTTGAGAACAGACATTTGTTTTTCTGATCCCTTGAAGTGCCTTATGTACATGGTAGGGGCTCAGTGGATGCTTAAGTGAATGAAACGATTAGAGGGGAAATGCCTTTGCCTTCTTTCTCTCTGCCAAGTCCTCTTTTCCGTTAGAATTATACCCTAGGGAAAAGGAGTTGCTTTTTCCCCCCAATGTTGATTTGTTCAATAGTGACGACAAAAGTTGTTACTGTATTTCTAGCCCTCAAGGAGGACAGTCTGGACCACTAAGGCAGATGAACTAGAAGTGATCTAAAATCATTTGGTCAAAAAAAGCCCACCCCCTCATTTTATAGGCAAGGAAACTGAGACCTAGAACATTAAAGTCATTTGCCAGAAGTTGTACAGGTACTATCAGATGAAGCAGAGATGAAGAACATTTTAAAATATCTTTCAGATACTGAGTTTTACATGTTTCTGATGTACCTAGGTTGTCATTAGACCCCCTCGGTTCATTTGATAAGATTCACTTTATCTTATGCATTGTAAAACAATTGTAGCAGATTGTAACACCCAACATAGAATTGGGTAATTATGGATGTCAGTATTTGGGATTTCAATAAAACATGTTCTACAAAAGTGAAATTGTAATGTCTTATCTCTTTATTATTGAGCATCTAGTTGAATTTTGGACTAGTTTGATCCCTGTTCTGTCTGGCCCCTTTATCTAATGCTTCAAAAATCCAATTGAATCCTAATCAGAATTCTGCTTTCCTCATACATCTAGCTCATTTTTTTTGTAACTTTGTCAAGAAAATTCCAAATGGGGTCACCAAGAGTCAGACATGACTGAAAAATGACTGACCAAAAGCAGCATGAATCCTAAAGAGCTCTACTCATCTTTACTGCCTAGGAATTAAGTAATCAACAGCAGAGAAAACAAATTTTAATGGGCTTAGGGGGAAAATGACATTTCCTTCCCTCTTTCCTGGTATCAGAACTATCCCAAACTGGAAACTTAAAATGAACTGTGGTAGTGTGTAAAGCTTGGCAATGCTAGGTGAACAAGACAACTTTCATGACTCCTTAACAGAAGGACATCAGTGATATATGTATATTAGAGTTACCAAAAATACTGTATATTATGTGTACTTTTGTTAGACTTAACTTTTTTAGACCTTACTAGATTTAAGAGGGCAGGGTCTATGTCTTTTCTAAATTTAGTAAGCATGGACCAAGAGGACTGGTGCAAACTCCCCTGTATAAGTGTTAGGTTAATTATGTTAATGAGAGTTAAAGATCTTCCTCACCCATTAATGGACCTAACCATTAAGGGAAACTTGATTAGAGGAGATTTGTTTTGCAGAAAGACTCACACTTTTTGTTAATTTCTAATGAGACACTGATTCTCTAGGGGTGTGATGTCCTCTGGCTCTGAAAAGTGTGTATGTACTCTGAGGTGAGGTTTTGTTTGAGGCTTAATCACTGGAAATGTTTGGCCAGATGAGACTCTGGGTAGCCACTAAGAAGTTCCTTGGCTTTGAAAACCCAGATGTTGATGCTTCTCTCTCTGGTAACTCTGTATATATAAATATATATATGTATGTATGCATGTATGTGTATATATACGCATGTATGTATGTATGTATGTGTATATATACATATACATGTATATATGTGTGTATATATGTATATATATTCAGACAGTTGGATCTGTCTGTTGATCTGTGATATATGTATTGCTTGTGGTCAGACAGTTGGAAGTCCTGTCTGTTGGTCTTTCTGCTTGTAATTTCTGTTTGTATTTTCTCTGGAGTTCAGGGTGCTGACTTTTTCCCTTGAACTAAGTGAATGATATATGTGCTTGATTAAAGTAGATTGTTGGACACTTCCCCCCCCAAAAAAAGAAGTTGCTTTCCTTTTAGAAGAGCAGATCTAAGAACCTGTACAGCAGGCCTTCCTGTGTGCACCAGGGTCCATGCTGATACAATAATTTGGAGAAACTGAAAGCACAAGCATGATAGAAAAAAGAAAATGGAGGTGTTGGGTGCCAAGGCCATGAGGAATGTAAAGTTTATTGGGAAAAGTGCTGTGCCATTGGTTAAATGGCCAACCTGAGAGCTATAAGAACCATGAACACTATAAGGAGAGAACCAGAGAACCAGGAAAATATTTGAGAATGAAAACTTGGAGGATATGTTTGAAAGTGAGTATGTGGAATGTGGGCACAGAGGAGTGAGCAAAGCCCAGAGAGAAGCAGGTGAACAATAAGATGCTAACGATATTCTTCTACCAAGATCCATGATACTGCTCATGTTGCTGAGAACATTAAGTGCTAATCTGACTTTGGGGAGGGGGACAGTGCTATGATTGAACCTCTGTGAAGAAGGAAAATAAGCTTGCTGTAGTAAGAGAATAATTATTGCCTTCATCAAAGAGATAGGGTACTATTCCTTTCTGGGTTTTTTTTT
>JAQQSK010013543.1:0-11455 GCA_028658325.1 Potorous gilbertii
TGGGAACTCTGGAATTTGGCCACAATGTTCCTAGGAGTTTCTCTTTTTGTATCTTTTTCAGGCGGTGTTTGGTGGATTCCTTGAATACTTATTTTGCCCTCTGGATCTAGAATATCAGGGCAGCTTTCCTTGATAATTTCATGAAAGATGATATCTGGGCTCTTTTTTGGATCATGGCTTTCAGGTAACCCCATAATTTTTAAATTGTCTCTCCTGGATCTATTTTCCAGGTCAGTTGTTTTTCCAATGAGATATTACCCATTCTCTTCCATTTTTTCATTCTTTTGGCTTTGTTTTGTGATTTCGTGGTTTCTCAGAAAGTCATTAGCCTCCCTCTGTTCCATTTTAATTTTGAGAAAGCTATTTTCTTCAGTGAGCTTTTGCACCTCTTTCTCCATTTGGCTAATTCTGCTTTTAAAGCATTTTTCTCCTCATTGGATTTTTGAACTTCTTTTGCCAATTCAGTTAGCCTATTTTTCAAGGTGTTATTTTCTTCAGTATTTTTTTGGGCCTCCTTTAGCAAGGTAGCAATCTGTTTTTCATGCTTTTCTTGCATCTCTCTCATTTCTTTTCCCAGTTTTTCCTCCACCTGTCTAACTTGATTTTAAAAATCCTTTTTGAGATCTTCCATGGCCTGAGCCCATTGAATATCTTTGGATGTTTGGGATACAGAGGCCTTGACTTCTATATCTTTACCTGATGGTAAGCATTGTTCTTCCTCATCAGAAAGGAAAGGAGGATACATCTGTTCCCCAAGAAGATAACCTTCTATTGTCTTATTTTTTATCCCTTTTCTGGGCATTTTCCCAGCCAGTTATTTGACTTCTGAGATTCCTTTCCACCCCCATTTCAGCTGCAGATCCACCCAGCTAGTGCTTGAGGTCTGAGATTCAAATTCTGCTCCCCAGCTTCAGGGCTTTCAGTGGGGTGTGGAGCTGCTATTCAATGTGAGCTTAAGTTCTGGTGCTCAGGTAGGGGCAGGGCCACCTTGCAGGGCTCAGTTTCCTCAGGGGTTTTATGCAGAGCCCTTCCACAATGGATCTGAGCTCCTGCCTGCTTTGGGGGCCCTGGTCTGCTGCTTCCTCTCCTGCTGCCTCCCGAGGGGACCTGAGTTATGGAGACACCCTGCTCTCCTCTTAGTCAGCTGAGAAGTCTTTCTCACTGACCTGTAGTGCCTGTGGGTGGAGGGACTTTCACTGCCTCCAGAGATTCTGTCCCTGAAACCTGCTTGGATCTGCTCTTCTTGGTGGTGCACCCAAGGCAGGGCTGGGCTCTGTTCCAGGTCCGGTTTGTGAGAAACTTTTGGGGTTGGTTTTTCAGGGCTCTCTGGAACTGAAATCTCCTCCACTCCATTGATATGAGGCTTCCACTGCTCCATAATTTTTTGGGAGTTTCTTTTTACAGGTAATTTATGGGCTATGGGTTCAGAGCTAGCATATGTGCATCTTTCTACTCTGCCACCTTGTCTCCTCTCCCTCTAGCTCTAATTCTATCATTAATTGATTTCACCAGACTAGAATAAGCAACATCACCCTGTTAGAATTCAGTTCCTTCAGCAATGATACTTAAGGAGTTTAGTGATCTTTAAGGCCCATTTCAGTTCTAAAATTCCTTGTGAGATATGGATAAATCCTAATTAAACCATTAATAGTTCACAGTTTATGTTGATAGCTTTCTGAACTCCTTTTTTCCTGCTAATGTACCACTCCCTGGCATTTCCCTCATATAGAATCTTCATTCTATTCATGATAATACTTTCATCATATCTATATTTTTTAGGTTTCTTTCACAAAATAAAAGTATCTACTTTTCCCTTTCATCTGTATTGGCTTACCAGCTAGCAGTGAAGGAATAAAGTTCCTGATAAACCATCAAAAATTAATAATTACCTTATAAAAAGTTAATGTCATTATCAGGAATTATCTCTATTTTAAAGAAGATGCATTGATCTTTTCAAATTATACTTAAACTGAAAAAAATAGTCTTTTATGTGCATTTTGTATCACTGGAGAAAGATCCACATTTAAGGAAAATGAGGGAGAAGGGGTGAAAAGAAGAACTGATTTATTACATCTTCAAATCATACTGCATAAGCAACTTGTTATACTGGTCCTCTGTAAAAACTAGCCTTGCTTAGTGTTGAAAAATAAATCCAAATGTTTGGTTACCTTTTCTTCTAAGAACTGAAAGATTGTAAACAAAGATGGGTGATAAAATATACTGTACTGTAAAAGAATAAGAAGGAATAGTTAAGAAGGGGAAAAAAGGAATAGGAAGTGATGACATACTCCTGAACTGAATGTAAAAACAATAAGACTAAATTGTAATGTAAATTTATGGAAGTAAGGTTACAAAATCATTTTTATCCAAATTACATAAAATACCACTACTCTTGTCACAAATGCACAGAATTGTAGTGTGAGAAGAATGCTTAGACATTATGTAATTCAAATTTGATATTGAGTATACATAGCAAAATCCTTTTACTATCTGCTTAATTTTATTAATAGTATCATTTAGAAAGTAAGGTAGATGTGCGAGAAACACTGATAAAGTTATCCACAGAGTAAAGGAACCCAAAGTAAAGAGTATTTGAGTACTCCCATTTCCAGAATCTAATTACATGACTATGGAACAATTGTATATGACCTAAATTTGTCTTAGATGACTTGATTGTGGATTTTGTTTCAGATGATAAGACAGATGACAAACTTTGATTTTGAGTAATACATTTGGTTAAAACCAGATTCTAAGTAATTCAGAACAGACTTTAGAAATAGGTCTGAGAGGAATTCTAAGAGTTGGGATCAATAAGCAACTTCAGGACTGGATCATAGAAGTAATTCCGAGATTGTACTGGTAACTGCTACATGAAAGAGCTAACTGTCACATACTGGAGTTGACTGGAGGAAGAAAAAAAGTCCTGCCATTGGCTGCTGCAAGCTGAACTGAGTTAAAGTTAGTGTTGAAAGAAGACCTGCTGTTGGACTTGTGAACACAGCCTCATGGCCCAAACAAGGAAGGAAACCTGGAAAACTTTTACTGATTTCAGGATTAGAATTTCCGTTTTGCTATAAGAATGTAGTACTGTTTCAGTAACCCGAAAGGAGATCAGCCAACAATTACAATAAGGAAAACAAAGAAGCAAAGACTAGAAGTGGCTAAGATTGGCAGACATCTAATAAATACCTCAACTAGCAAGAGTGTAAAGAGGTTCAAAGGTGCAACGATTTTACTAAAAGCAGAGATATGATCCAAGGGATCCTAGACTTATAATCCAGAGTTGTGTGTATATATCACTTATATAGAGTATATATATATATACGTATATATATGTGTGTGTGTGTGTGTGTGTGTGTGTGTGTGTATGTGTGTGTATACACTCTCTATATAGAGTATATATCACTTATTCTTGTGTCTCTTTAGTATATTTCCCTAAGTTTGTACTGATTCTTCCATTGACACCATAAGCATTACTAGGAGCATGCAATCCAATTGCATGTGTGGAATGCTGTATTTTAATTATTCCTGTTTTACCTTCAAATTGACAAATCTTTCTTACTAAGATTAAGTAGTATCATTTTAGCTGATGTGTAAAATAAGAAGCACACCAACAAGCACTCAGGAATTATAATCTACAGCAGTAACAGAAGTATACTCCCCAAAACAGAGTTAGTCCTAGAATCATCAAAGATAGTTTTTGGTAGTAGAGTTGTCAGTCCCTTTGGGAACTACCACATTTCCTAGCAGGCAGGTTGAAAGATAGCATATAATGGAACTGTAGCAGTTCCTAAGGTGTGTGTGTGTGTGTGTGTGTGTGTGTGTGTGTGTGTGTACAACTGAGTTACATTTACTAATGTTCTCCCACTGTTCTACAGAGAAGGATTGATGGAATACAAATCAGAAAATTCATTGCCTTCATATACTGTTCTCCCTATCTATGAAAACAAAATAAGAAATACTCAAAAGCTTTAAATGACATTAGGAAGGAAGCTCCAAAGGGTCTTTCATTCCTTGTTCCTTTATGTAAATTGGGGATAAAAGGAAGGCAATTGCACTTGGAAAACTAGTTTATTAAAACTTTGCCTCAGTTTATCCAGGAAAAGGGCAGGGAAGTCAAGAAAATCTTGGCAAATCCTAAAATAAATTAAGAATTTAGTGAAATAGTGGGTTAAAGAACTAAGGTAAATTGTTGGAAAAAATTCTATTATTTCAAGTACAAGAATATTGCTTATTTTGCTCCACAATTAATTTCCTTCTCTGTGTATCTGTTTGTATGTATCTGTATATCTGTCTCAATTATTATTTTCAAAAAGAGAGCAAATTTTGGGATTCTTTTTTATGAATTTTTTTATTTTTCTTTTCTTCTTTCCTTCCTTGCTTCATTGCTTCTTTCCTTCCATTTTTTTTTGTATATTGAAATATGGCTGAAATAGTTATACTTGAATCTATTGATTGACATTATTGATAAGAAAATGTTTAAGTAAGGTCATTTTTAAACTTGTAATCCTTTCAGAGTTGAAATTGTTTATTATAAATTGTGGTGCCTAGTGCTTGAAAATTTGAAAGAAAAGTATTCTTATTTGTTCCTTCAATTAAGGTAACAAAATCCAGACCTACAAATGAAGTCCTAATTAAGCACATCATTTCACCTGATTTGAAGACATGGCACCTTGTCCTTTCCTTACATCTTGCATACAATATAAATGAAAGTTAAGGGACTTTTAGAATATTCTTCTACTAGTGTTATGACTAACATAGACAAATAGACCTTGTTCCATATAGCAGCAAAACTGAATGAAAAGTTTCCTCCCTATCTCTATTGAGAGCTAATGTAATTCAAAATGCCCCACCTTCTAGCCTTTACTACAATTCATTAGTATGAACATTATCATCCTTTTCTATTTTCCATCTGTTCATATTTCATAAAGTTTCTGACCTTTCTAAATTTGATGTCTTTATACTACTTGAATTTTCCTAATCTTCTTGGTCATTCCCTAAACTACTTTCTTTCCCATAGCTGGTTGAGAAATTTTTCCTCTTGATTTAATCAGTCCCCATAAACATAATATAATCTTTTTAAGGGAGTAAAGAATCTAATAAAGCAAAAAGTCCATGGTATTTATTTTCAGTTATTTGGAAAGAAAATATGATTTTAAGTCACAGTAGAAGGTAAAGTAACGGCACTACATATACAATGTTGACTGTTATGCCCTCTATCCTTAAACCCCACTGATTTTCCTAGAATATGTGTACTTTAGGACTTCACAACAGAAAAGGGAAACAAAGATTTTGGAGGCTGTTCAGAACATAACAAATGAATACTTCTTATAAATAACCTCTGAACCTTTCATACCTCTATGAGGCATATACCTGAAAGAAATCAGAATAGGACTCAAAAGAAATTATACACCCATACATGTATACACACAAATATAATGTAAATATGTGTGTATACATTCATGTACACATACATGCCATCATATCTTGCTAGAATGGATGAAGCCTGATATCCTTTATATAGGAGAGTCATGATGTGTGGATATTTGTTGGGGAGACCCGAGCATGAATAGATATTCTATACCTAGTTCCTTGCTAAACCATATTATTAGGGGAAGACCTTTTTGATAAGCAGAGTATACAAAACTGGGAGTTCTTTCAAAAAACATTTGAAAAAACAACTGATTCAGCCATTATGCTCCTTAGCTCCTCCTTATTGATCTATGTCCCTTACTGTTGGTTTCCTATGAGTAGCAATACTAGAAGGGGAGAAACTTTGGGATTTCTCCTTTGGCTGCTATGTGGCACCCCAAAAAAGCCTTACTCTGTTACCTCTGCTTCGTTGCTTCTTTTCTATTTTTGATGAAAGTCTTAGGCCTCTAATCTTAAGAATTTTGAAAGATCGGGAAAGTGAGCTTCCAATAATATTGACATTCCAGCGTTTGAGATGAGAAAATCACAGCATCAATGATTAGAGGATAAAGGAGTGGAACAAAATCCAGTAGCTGGGTTAGATAATCATTTAGCAGCAATTGTAGCTTTGGTTGTTACCTTGATATGACCCATAATAAGGAGAAACCTAGCTGAGTCTGAGAGACTAATCTTCTCAGAGACTGAGTAGTGACAGGGGAGAAATGATGGTTGCGGCAGTAGGAAAAGTTTGGAATTTTGTTCTTGTTTTATTTTCTAAATACATATCACATTGAAATATCTAAATGATCTTAAATGGTTAAAGGGAAACATAACCAGTGGGAGCTTAAGTCAATAGCATTAGAAAAGAGACACCTACAAATTCCCTCAGAGAATGTCCTAAAATCATGAAGGGCTAAAAATAATCCACCTGACTTTAGCAGAGTGAGGCAGAGGTACTTAGAAGAGGAATATTATTGCATCGTAAGACATGATAAAAGTAGTGGTTTCAGAGAAAACTGTCTTAGGTATGAACTGATAGGGAAGCAAGCACAACTTGGAGGGCAATTTATACTATAACTTGACATTATGCTTGATTATACATATTTCGTATAAAAGATTTGCTTTTTTGTTCTCATCCTTCTTTAATGTCTCCTCCCCCTTTCCTGGATTTACTAATATAGCTGTCATTTTTATCTGTTAAGGAATGATAAGCAGAGAGAAAAAAATGAAATACATAGCACCTTAGTTTTCATTGACTGCACAATAATATTTGTTTTCCATGCATTTTCCTACTGTTTATAAGGATTATGATGCCAGCTTAATAAATGTGCTGAATATACAGGTATTCTCCCCTCCCCTCCACCGAATAAAAGATACAGTGCATATTTCTTGAGAGGGAAAAAGTAAAAAAAAATTTTTGACTAACCCTTGGGCTGCATTAGAAACACATTAATCTATTACTTTAGATATTCAAGTACAAGAAATATTCCCCACTTCTGACTTAGAAACATCAAAAATTATATTTTTTGAGGAATAATTATTTTTCTCCTTTGAGTAGGCACTGACTGTCTGCTATCAAGAGAATTTCATTAATGGCGCATTGATTTTATTGCAGCATGACTTGTTCAACAAGAACATGGCAGGAACTGTTTTGGATATGAGTACTCTGAATATGGCTAATGGAACAACTCTTTAAATGAAGGAGAACAGACATGAATAAGAAGAAAAGTCATTTTTTAAATTCGAATTTTCTTTTGCCCATGGACAATTGTCTGTTTTTGTAGAGAAGAAGGAGATAACTTGAAAATCACCAGAAAAAGTAGAAATGAGAATAGAGTAAGGCAGAACAACTTTTAACAGAAAATGGAATTTATACCACTGTTAATCCAAAATTATACACGTTTAAAATCAAAGACTCCTCAATGTCTTCTCTTACAGAAACTAATTCTCAGTTGTTTCGTAGTGTTGATGTATATTTCATTTTTTCTATAATTTAGGAGATCGAAATGTTCCAATGACTCAGTATACATTTACCTAACTAGCAACATCTCCCATGGTCCTCACTGGATGTCTTAGTCAGACTTATTACATCTTGGAAAATAGATCTCAAGGCTAAGGTGAAACATTACAAATTTTATGAAGTAAATTTTCTCATGCTACTAGGACACAGCCTGTAAACAGAAATTGCTCTTTACTGTATCATTATTAAATACACAGAGATATTTATTTCTGAATTTAAGTACAATGTTCTTCCCCCATCCCACTGGGGGTCACATTGAGAGACAAAAAGTGCAATCTTTTAGTCATCAGTTATTGATCCATTAATTACATTCAAATATTTTCATTAGTATGCTTCACTTCAACACCCTTAGGTATTTCTGTGAAATGGAAGGTGGCTTGCAAATAAATAGTAATATTTAAGTCGTCTTTAATGATTTTTCACATTACGTCAAAGATTTTTTTGTTCTATCTACTTCACCTTTCCTATTAACACTACACAAATAAAGAACCAAAGCAACCAAACTATAATACCCTCAGAACTACTGGGATGACTGGTTTTACTTTGGATCAGACATAAATTAATGAAATCATACCAGAAAAACAAAAACAAAAATTTTCACAGTTTATGGTACAAGAGCAGGTTACATTCCATTCAGATAAAAAAAGTCTTAGTTTCCAAAATAGATAGGGTTCTTTTATCTGCCACTTTTCTAGTCACTTCAAAACATGGTACTTCAGTTTTTTTCATCTAAAAAATAATTAAGTTGGCCTAAAGAGCCTTTGCTGTCTATAACAGATGTAAATCCATGGTCTTATTATCCTATGATATTGTGACCAAAAATGGCTTTTAGATGCCTAAATAAACTAAAGTGCTTACTAGTTCAAATCTTCTGCTTAGCAAAGTATATCCCTAGCAGTTTCTTTTTCTCATAAACTTATATTTTTAAATATTTATAGTCTGTCTACCTCTAAGAACATCAGTCAAACTACAAATAAAAATTCCAGCCATTATATTGATCAGTGTTTTCACAAGTGTGTATTCTCTCCATCGTTATGATGCTAATCCTTCCATGCCTACCCATTTGATGTGAAACATTCATAAACCAAATAGTGCTTTATCATAAATCTAATAGTGGGAAATATAGCATAAGTGAGACCTGCTTTGCATTTTCTTGATATTAGTTTTGTCCCAACACATATATCCATTTTATTTCTAAATTTCTTAATTTTATTGTCTCTTTTTAACATGTGAAGACTTTTGCAGTGCTTATACTTAAATGTGTCTACTGTATGGTTCTCTGTCCTCTACCAAAGTGTCATCTTTCCCCTGATCCTAAAACACTTCCTCTCTTCTCATTCCCTTCAACACTTCCTGCAAAATGACTTCTAACTTTGTCATCCAATTGAAACTGCTTTCTCCTAAGTTACCAATGATCTCTCACTTTTCAGATGCAAAGACCTTTTCTCAGTTCTAATTAAATCTCTTTAGCCTTGCACAATATCAAAACCTGTTCCTTGACACTTTATTCTCTTTAGTAATTCATGATAGTGATTCTCCCTGCTCTTCCTCCTACCTTTTTCACTGTTTCATCTGTCTTCTTTGGTTCAACTTTATCCAGGTCACTCCTAATAATGATATGTTTCCCCTAAGGCTAAACTTTGGATCATTTTTCCTTCTCCTTTGCCTCATTTGGTAATCCCCAGAATTTCCCACAGATTATCATTTCTATTCATATCATTTTCAAATCTAGGCTTTTTTCTTTTTAGCATATCTTATTTCCTGATCTCCAGATTAGCATTACCCACTACCTATTGACATTTTGAACTGTATTTCCTGTAGACATCTCAATATTTCCAAACTAAATTTATTGGTTCCCCCAAACTCTCCCTTCTTCTAACCTACTGAGAGCACCATCATTCTTCCAGTCAAGCAGGCTCACAACATAGCCATCAGCTTTGATTCTTTACTCCTATTCATATGACCTAACTGATTACCAAGAGCTGAAGGTAGAATTCTACCTTCACAATGGCTCTCATATTTACCGCAATTTCTCCACTGATACAGCCACCATGGTGATATAAGCTGTCATTATCTTGTGCCTTTTTAAATGAAATGTTCTCCTGATTCATCCCCCGTAAGCCTCACCTCATTCTAATGCATCTTCCACTCACCTGCCAAAGTGTTCTACTTAAAGCACTCTTCTGAACATGTTGCTCACTAATCAATATACTTCAGAGGTATCTATAATCCCAAGGATAAAACACAAAATCCTCCATTTGGTTTTTAAAGTCCTGCATAATATATCCCTCTAATAACTCTCCATTCTTATACTTTCTTCTCCTTTGAGGAGATTAGAACAGAAAGTGGTTGTTTGAAATTGAGTAAAGCCCACTATCTCCATCTTGTGACTCAATTCTGGAGCTAGCTCACTTCATTTTCTATTCAATTTTGGGTTTCATCCAAATTTTTTTCTTTTGATTAAAATGTGTTCATCTATGCAAATTTTGAGATAACTTTATTGGATTGTTTGAAACTAACCTCATGTGGCCATAAAGTTTGATCACCTCTGCTTGCTACTTAGAAACCCTTAACTAAGGATTTAGGTTATACTGACCAGAAACCAGGTCAGATATGAAGATTGATGAAAGGAATTTTCTCAGAATTATACATCTTAGGCAATTCATATGTTTTACTAGAAAAGTGGCCCCACACCAAATAATCAATTACTGTATTTATTACTGTATTCCATGTGGAATAGGACATCTTTTTTTCTAATTTCATGGAGTTGCACCTGTTAACTGACCCCCTTCTAACATGGAAAACCCCCAATCTTTCTTCCAAATTTTACCTAACTAAAGGTTGTCTAATTTTGTATCTGGTTGTTTTCTTTTAATTAATTTGTTTTATTTGATTAATTGATTATAATGCACAAAATTCTCCCTCCTGTGTTCTGGGCCCAGTCCTAAACTGAGGAGATGTGGTCCCAATATGTTGTGCAATTGGCAGTCATTACTTAATAAATCAATGTGCTCAGTTCAAACCTTGGTTTAGTCAGTTATTTTATCATTTTCCTGCAATGTATTCTCATATTCTAGGATCCATCCAGTGACACTATTTTACTTGTGAAGAATATACTCCATTTACTAACTGCATGAATTTTCATTAACTATCCCGAATACCTGGAATAAACTCCTTCTTTGATGCTACTACTTGGCTTATTGACCTTCCTTCAAAATTTGAATTAAATTCCAGCTTCTCCAATAAACCTTTCCTTTATGTCTACCAAAATCCTCATGCCTACACTATCAGTTCACCTCTAATCTTAACTTTTGTCATCATTGGAAGTTCTCTAAAGACAGAAATTTTTTTTAATCTGCCTTTGTTTCACTAATTATGAGAACAATGACTGTCAATGATATATTTATGGTAAATTCTAATTGTTTGGAATTTAAGTGAGAGAGAAAACCAGAACTAAAATGCACAGAATATCAAGGATGCAGAAGTAGAAACCATCAAGCACTGGAGAAGAGCAATTTTCTATCATGGAACATCGAATAATATTTATTTTGGGGGACTAGAGAAACAAATTCTATTGCATCATTTTAATTTCCTGAGAAGAGGAGGTACACACATTATTTAAAAAGTAAAAACAATATAATTCCTGGAACTAAATTGAAGGCAGGATTTATTGTGTCATTCTTGAATAAGGAATATTGTTACTTAGATAAAATGTACCACTTACTTTCACATCTCTACTTGCACAGAGAAGTATTAATAGACATTTGTTGAATGTTTAATATGTACTTGACCCAGAATAAGAAGTTAAGGAAGAAAGAATTATGTTTTTTGTCCTTAAAACACAGGGCCATAAGACTAGGTTTATTGTCTGGGAAGAACTGATAGTAGAAGCATATGAAATTAATATACATGAATTTTTGTATAAGAATAGTAAATGTTACAGCAAGACTAGAAATTTCAGCTGAAAATTTAGCATCATATTAGAAAGAGAATATTAAAAGGAGAATTTTCTTTTTTATGTTG
>JAQQSK010013544.1:0-11455 GCA_028658325.1 Potorous gilbertii
CTAGCTCCTGGGTATTATATAGTCTTCACAGGAAATTAACAAATTTCCTCACCAATGTGAACACCTTTTTTATGTAATACCACTATAGTAGATCAAGGACTTCTTAAGCATCGAGTCTAAAACCACTGGTTGATTGAGTGAAGTTATTTCTTGCCTGGTTAAATGAGGTGAAGTGATTTGATTGATATGCTTAATCTATGCCTTGACACATAATAAACCTAGAAAGTTGGGTTGGAGCCAAGTTCCGAAGCATATTAGATGCTAAACAGAGAAGTGTTGGCGACTTGATTGGTTATAAGAGAACTCTTGGAATTTATTTGGGAAGGATGTATGGGGTTATGTGGTTAAAAGTGTGTTTTAAGAAAATCATTGTGGCAGCCTTAGGAAGAAAAGATTAGAAACTGAATTATTTGAGACAGGGAGATCAATTTGGATATTATTAAAATGAGAACATGATTATAAAATATGCACCAATTAAAAGTTGGCTTTTGCATAGTCCATCAGTTGCAGCTATGGATATCGTTCCCTTGGATTATTCCTTTTGAGTTCCATAAAAGTCACCTATTATATAAACTTATGACATACTAAGTGGAAATAAAAGTTTGTTCTAATATTAAAAATCTAAAAATTCTTTATTTTGAATGGACTCATCTCTTTGCTTTAATGTGAGTTGAACAGCTTCACAAACCTTTCTAATTAGATGAGAATTTACTCTTTATTTCCCATGAGCTGCATATAGTTTTCAATGGCCTCATGTCAACATGACTTACTGCATTGCATGAACTGATTATACTCTCTTTAATTGTTATGGTTTCTTAAAGGAGTATACTTTTATGATGTTCTAATTGTTTTTATATCTTTTAGTATTTTATGACTACTCAAGCCTCAATAGTGTAATTCCTCTGAAATGTACTGGATGTTTATTAATTGTCAGAAAAGCAATAATTCAACCTGGACATTTTTCCTTCTAGTTTTCTTTTAGATAATCATCAGCTTTAGTTGTCCATGTCCAAGATCATGGTCAGGCTGACCCCCAAAGTGTCATACATGCTAACTTCCAACAGTGACATTTTATTCATGAGCCCTGTTTCTTTCTGCAAAGGGAATCTCAAAACTCCTAAATGTAAAAGTAGTGTGTCAAGAGATTTAAATTCTCAAATAAGCATCTTGATCTATAGGCAAGTCATTTAACTTTAAAGGAACCCCATTCCCTGGTCTGTAAAAATAAGAGGTAGCTGACAAAATATCCAAGAATCCTCTTCTCTCTAAAAGTTCTCTTAGTATATGCCAAAATATTGATAGCAATGGTGCTTATGGTTATGGAGAAGTGGAGAGAATATAGGTATCTATTGACTGGGAAATCAGTAGATAGAGTGTGGTATAGGAAGTCAATAGAATGCTGTCCTTCACTGAGAAATAATGAGTGTGAGGAATTCAGAGAAGCATGAGAAGATTTGTATGAGGTGAAATAAACATTAGAAGGACAATGTACAGAGTGACCACAAAGATGTGGATAAAGGAACCACCAGAAAGAAGTTGAACACTTAGTAATTGAAAAGTTCATAAGGGTCCCAAAGATGAAGCATACCTCCCTCCCATTTGTTGAAAGATAGGGGATTTATGAGGACTAAAATGTTGTGTATATTACAAAAAAACCTACTTTATGCATTTATTTACCTTTGAACAAAGGATATGTTTATGTTATCAGGAAGGGTTCATTTTTTTCTGAAAGAAGTCAGGATAGGATGGGTTGAGCCAATACCTACAAATTAGAGCAATGGGAAAACAGAAAGGACTTATAAAACAGAGATTGTAAATAAAATAGTTATGATAATTAAAATTAAATAGTAACTAAAGTGAAAGTTGGATAAAGCTTCAATCATCATTAACTTGAGTATTCCTATAATAAGTTTGTGTAGTGAACAGAAATAGCTAGGAACGTTTGATTTCATGTACTATCTTACACTCCCTTCACTAGACCTAGACATCTATTAATCCATAAGCATTTATTGAATGATCACTATGTATCAGGCATTGATCTAGGGGTTAGGTATACAAAGACAAGAATCAGACAAGCCTTTCCTCAAAAAGCTTATATTTTACAGGTTAATATTTCATGTTCACAAATAAATACAGGGTATGTAAAAACAGATATGCAAAGCAGTAAGAGGAGTTAGCCTTTAGGGGAATCAGGAAAGGCCTCACGAAAAAGAGGGTATTTGAACTGAGCCTTGTGGGTTACAAGAAGTGAAAATAAGGAGGAAAAATACTGGCAAATCTCAGAATTAGGTTATGCGAAGGCAGAGAGTAGGACAGTTACATAGAATAGTTAAGTAGGCCAGTTTGGCTAGACTGTAAAGCACATGAGAGGAATAAATTGAATATTAGCTGTATGGTTATGATTAAATTCCACAAGCTCTCAAGATTAACCTCCCAAGGAAAATCTCCAAGATGAAAAGGTGTGGATGAGCTGATCTTCTACATTGGCAGAAAGAAATATCACACCAGGAAGTCTTTATTCTAATGAAATCACTTGTTCAGGCCAAAGAGATTCCTTTACTAAATTAGGGACTCAGGCTATGTATATAAGATAACACAATAACCAGTTGAAACATGAAAAATTCAACCAACTAGTTGGATGTATTTCTTTAAAAAATAAATCAACCAAATACGAATGATTCTTATTTTTTATTTATTATTTTTTCTCCCAGCTTTCTTTGCATATGTTGCAGATACATGGAATGGAAAGAACATGGGATCAGAGGACCTGTGTGTGAATCCTAGCTCAGTTAGTTATATTCTACCTATGTGACCTTGGGCAAGTTACCTCACCCCTCTTGGCCTTGGTTTCCTTATTTGTAAAATAGGTGGAGTGAATTAGTTCAGAATTATTAACCTGAGATCTGTGAACTTCCCCCGTTTTTTAAAACATATTGCAAAAATTATATTTCCCTAACTATATATCAACATGATAATTATATATCAATATAATTCAATTCCATTGTCATCCTATGTATTTTATCTTAGGAGTTTAAAAACATTATTCTGAAAAGGAGTTCAGTAGTCTAGAACCTGACTACAGTTAAATAGCCTCTTATGTAGATGATCATTAGCATATTTTCTTATCTTGAGCCTTTTTATCATGAGTGTATCCTGAAGTCAATTAGAGATTCCTTCATAATTAGCTGAATGTTTTCCTCTCAAAATCACAGACTCGCCCCCAAAATCCAAAATGCATTAAAATATTTACTATAAATATTCCCAGATTGTCCACATCACTGACCACTTTATTCCTTTGTGATATTATAATGTTTTATGGCCTCATCAATCTGAAGAGTCTTAAAAAAAAAAGAAAAGAATTCCTGGCTACGGAAAGCATTAGATTGTTCAGGTTGAGCCTATTTCCATTAAGCAATGCTGCTGACTTCAGCATAAATCTCTAGAGGATCATGATTTTCATTCTAATGTTATTCCCAAAGTTATGCAAATGACTACATTCACATTAGAAACAGTTCAATGCTAAATTCTTGTTTCAAGATAAGTCCTGGATGGTAGCCTGTGGTGAATATATATGTCGCTATGTTTGTTATTTCTTGTTACAAATATGACTATATTTATCAACATATTTATAACAACTTACGTAGAAGTCAATCACTCTGTATACATTGTTTCATTTGATCACTACAAATGTCTGAAAGAGGTGCTATCATCATTTCCATTTTACAGATGATGAAACTGAGCTGAGTTTTAGTGATTTGTCCATGACCATACTATTAGTAAATAAAATAGAAATTTTATATACAAATATATATACATATATATACACACACATATGTTTATTCACAAACACTCATATATACATGTATATATATATATGCATGTCCATATATATGTAGGCATACACGCATGTATATATACACACATATATACATATACAAATCATACACGTGTGTGTGTGAAAGATCTCCTATGTTTTTCTCTTGGAATTTGTGTTTTCCTTAGGTAACCTTATTATTTTTTTAATACGAATGTTTCCTCAGTTCCAGCTACACATTTTTCTGAACACTGAAAAAGCCCGACTTTTATTGTTTTCCTATTACCACCTTTATAATGTTGCAGCTTGTATTGGGAAAACAGCTGCTAAGTGTTAAGTAGGTGTTAATGGGAAGAACATATGGGTGGGTGAATCTATAGCCAAGAAGAGGTGTCAGGCTGACCTGCTTTTTAATATTTTTCCCCACTGTGCTATAACTTGTTTTCTAATGAAGACTGCCATCTCCTATTCTGCAAAGACTGCCCCTTTCCTGCCTGGCTTTCTGCTTTGCTTTTGGGCTCCTCCTCACAACCAGGACTTCAAAGATGAGCCTTTGCAGCAGGAATCTTTGATGTACCCCAAAGCTACCTGATGCATGATGGGAGTATCTTCTCATGGGGGAAAGGTGGAACCAAAGCCTGTGATTCAGTGGTGAAACAGCTGTCAAAAACAGCCAAGCAGAAAACTTCACAAATAGTGTAATATTAGAAAATTGGTAGGGATTCTTCTCTCAATATATTTTGACTACTGCCCTTTGAAGGAAGTCAATCAGTCCAGGATTGGTTGTTCAGTTGTTTGGCTGTGTCTGACTCTTTGTGACCCCATATGAGATTTTCTTGGCCAAGATACTGGGATAGTTTGCCATGACTCTCTCCTGTGGATTAAGGCAAACAGGGTTAAGTAGCTTGCCCAGGGTCACACAACTAGGGAGTATCTTGAGGCCATATTTTAACTCAGGTCTTCCTGACTCCAGGCCTGGCAGGCCTTTTTCACCCTATACAAATACATCTATCTAATCTCACTTGGACCCTCACTGCTACACAGCAGTCCTTTTATCCATCTCTGATTGACTCATCACTGAACTCAGATGGATATTCCAAACCCCTCTTCTTGTATTGTACTCATAACTTCTTTCTGATTTATTTCAAACTACTTCCCAGCTTTTCTAATAGTTCTTGTCAAGAATGGAGAGTCTTTCCTTCAGTATTTTAGGTTCTTGGGTTTGTTAAATATTGCACTAGTATGCTCAACTCTTTCTGCTTCTTTCTTGACTGACCTGTTCTCTCAATCAAATTTTCTGTTTTAAGTCAGTACCAAATAGTTTTCATACCTGCTACCTGATGTTTGAAATCTCTTGATACTAAGCCCCTTTCTTTCACACTTTCTTGTTTCCTTGGAGATGCCATATCATTTGTTATTTTAAAGACAATTGGTTTTTATTTTCTTTAATTTTTCAGAATATCCCTTTAATAATTTGGCTAACTTTAAATATGTAAATTAATTTTAGTAATATTGTTATTTTTAAATACTTTCATGAGCCATCTTTGAGTAGCAAATGTCTTTCTAATGATTTGCCTCCTTTTAGAGTATAAAGAGTATTTTGTAGTTGTATTTGACTCCCACGGAATTTGTGTGTTTTTAGTTATTTTAAATGGACTTTCTCTTATTATTGTTTCTTTCTCTCTTTTTTTAGTACTAGATAGAAATTATAATTTTTATGATTTTGTTCTATACCATGCTACATTGCTAACAATCTTAATTATTTTCGTTGCTGATTCTCTGGAGTTTTTTAAGTCGATCATGTTGTCTTTGCAAATTAGAGTAATTATATCTCTTTTTTACACATTTCTGTACTTTTAATTTTATTCTCCTTCCTTATTATAGACAGTAGTTTTAGAATCATGTCAAATAATAATTATTAGAGGAAGTTTAACTCATCAGAAACCATAACTCATCATCGAATCCAGTAGAAAAAGAATTTAATGAGCCATATTTTTGAAAAATGGTAGGGACTAGTCAACCACCAGAGGTTTCTCAGGAACAATTCACTCACTGATAAAATCTGACTGGTTTAATTTTCTCTTAATATATAGTATTTATACTATGAGTGTCAATTTTCATTTAAATCCAATTGGGTTACATGAAGTTCATTTAAGTATCTCCTCAAGTACAGTGTTTGAAAGATAATATTTCTTAGCAACTGATCTTTTCATTAGGGAGGTTTTTTTTTTTAATCTACTGACTCAGTTTTTTTCACTGTGAGTTCCTTAAACACAGAATTACTAGAAGCTTTATGTGGATCATTCTAATTTAACCTAGAACATCACTCATGTGCATAGGACAAACTTCAACTGTGCATGTAATGAGCTGCAACACTGGAAATAACAGGAAACATTTTCAGTAATAAAATTTGATGACCAGTTTAAAGGCTAAAGTCTGATAAGTATGATATACAGTTAAGCATTTTCCTTAAGTAAACATAAGTAAATGAGAAATCTAAAACTTTTTTCCCTCACTTTTGTCCAATAAAATCAGTTGCTTTTTTTCCTTCTTTCTGATGTTAGTATAGACTCCCTGCTATGTTGACTTCAAGGGTTCCTCTTTCTTTGTTAAAGTTGCAAAAGCAAATCAATTTCTTCCTTCTTTGGTACCCTTGGGCAGTTTTGTATAATGTCCTGTGAATAACAAATGCAGGCCATTTTCTGGGTGAAAAAAACAACACTTGGTCTCATTTTCAGTGTATGAACTACCCAGATATGTACATGAAAATAAATGTAATCACTAGATTTTCCAAAGACTGTTTCTTTCAATTTATCCTGAAAATTGTACACTGTCATAGAAGAAGCCAAATATTTACAATCTGTTTTGGGAGCTTTTTGGAAATTAAACTCATCTTCTTTAAAATTGTATAGTTCTAGAATTAGAGTGATTTAGCCAGTGGAAAGATTTTGAATTGCCCAGTAAAAAGCTGACTGGATTTAGGGTAGAGTAACAGCATTTGGATCTCACTTCTGTCAATTACAACCTATGTATGTTTGATGAGTCATTCATTAAACTGCTGTAGGCTTCAATTTCCTCATCTGTCAAACAAAGGGTTTGAAATTAGATGACTCCTGAAGTCTCTATCCATGATCCTGTGATCATTTAGAATTATGATTTTATAACCTTTGGGTTTGTTAAATTTCTAATAAATTTGTAGCATGCCAATATCCAGTGAATACTGATATTTCTGAGGACTTTGTTAAAATAAATATTTTAATTTATAAAAGTTTTAAAGGTTGTGCAGTGGATAGAGCCCTGAACCTAGAGTCAGAAAGGCCAGGTGTCAAACCTAGCCTCAGACATTTATTAGCTGTGTGACCTTAGGCAGATCACTTTCCATTTGCCTCAGTTTCCTCATCCGTAAAATGGGAGGAATGATTGCGCCTACCTCTCAAGGTTATTGTGTGAGGATCAAATGAGGTAGTATTTGTAAAGTGTTTTGCAAATCTTAAAGCACCAGATCAATTTTAGTTGTTATTAATATTGTAAGTATTATTAATACTATGTGACATCAGAGTGCTGTTTGACCTTTTATGAAACACAAATTCTACCTCACAAAGAGATTTCTGTCTAATATTTTCATATCATATCACAGATGAAGTAAACTCAAAAAGCCAACAATAAAAACCTCAATCTCAAGTGCAAGCAATTCAATTCAACAAATATTATTGTGTCTAGAGCATGAAAGTCATGGTGGTAGGTGTTTGAGATATGAGAATCTGCCCTCAATGAGCTTATAATTTATTTGGTGGGCATAGAGCATATACTGGAACAAAGAAGGACAAACAAATACAGAGTAACATGAGAGAAAGAGAGTACGAATGACTAGACGGCTTTAGGATTTAGTAACCATGAGGTTGGTCTTAGAAGGAGTAGGATATAGGGTTTGGTGGAGGTGAAAAGGGAAAATACGTCAGATGTGAGAGAATTTACAGAGGTGGGAGAGGGCATGAAAAATACAGGAAACAGCCAGAAGGCTAATTTTGCTGAAGTAGTATATGTGCAGAGGAAAATAAACTAAGAAAACTCGGTAGTAGTCAGACTGAGTAGGAATTAAAATGATAGGATTAGAATTTTATATTTAATACTAGAAGAAATTAAGTGATAACAAAGATTTTTAAATTGAGAGACTGAGATCTGTATTATATCAATATCAGTTTAGTACCTTGTATAGAGGAACGATTGGAGAGGTGAGAAGCCAGAAGAAGGGAGATCAATTAAGAGGCTATAGCCATAGTCCCCATGAGAGTTGCTGGAGGCAGAAACTAAGAAAGAGGATGTTTGGGTGGAAAAACAGGGACTGATTGGATGGATGGGTGAATATTGGAAGTGAAAAAGATAGAAGAATCAAGAGAGAGGAGCAAATCTGGGTGACTGGAATAATAAGGTGCCCTAGACAGAATTAGGAAGATTGGATGCTTTGTCTTAGATTTTACCATCATTCCCTTCACCCCATTTGGATGCTCACCAAAGACAAGAAGCCCAGGGACGAATCAACAAAACATTGCCAAGATTTTTGTTTTATCTTCTGCATAATCATATGAATGTGGGCAAATACAAATGTTCTCTAACCTTAAATTTTCAATTCATAAATAATACCTTCTCTGTAGAAACTGGAAACTTGTCAAGGACTTTGAAATGGGGCTTATTTTAGCTTAATTTTTGTATTGATAGCACCTGGAACAATACTGTTGCAGTTAGTGCTCAGTTAAGTTATTCTCATATCAGGATCAAGGCAAAATAGAATACAGTGATAAGACAGAGAATCTCCTTGACTTTACAGAAAACCCAAGGGAAAACTCCAAATATTCCCCATGATTTTATTGAGGAACTGGAGAATCAGTTAAAAAAATACAACTCCACAAGGTGGGAAAACAATGAATCTGGGTCTTGCTTCTACTCCTGTATACACACCCCTAATACTCCTCCCCCTACGATCAGTCATTTGGATAGTGAAGTTCCAAACTGAAGGGAATTTACCTACTAGACCCATGGTGTGCTTGCCTTCCAGGGGAAGTCCAGACCACAATGTGGACCTATGAGCTTGAAAGGATTCCATGAGATCCTATGGGAGAACTAGAAATTCATCAGAATATCAGAGCAAAGACACTGAAAAAAACAGAATTCACCAGAGAAGGAGAATCCTGTTGATTACTTATATTCATGAATGTTTTATGTGTTTATCCAGCTGTTTATGTGTGCCCATGAGTCCTTTCCTCCTTGCACCGTTTTATGTATTTTCTATGGGGAGAAGTAAAGGCTGTTCTGTGTCCAATATACATTTATTCTCTTGAGTACTTCTACAAGAGCCTGGGACTGTATCGCCCATATTTGTTAAAACCTTGACACCAACTATGCCTCCATCTTCTCCATCTATTTTTTCAGCATAAACTCTGAGGGTGTACACAAAAACTCAGCTAGAGATATTGATCTTTTTGGGTTGCCCCTAAGATTGGGGCTGGTCCCTGTGAGTCCAGAACTTTGGGGTCATAGGTTTACACTAGTATTTCCCCAAACCAGTTAGAAACATGAATCCAAAGTCATTCTATCTGGGAACACTCTAGAGGGTAGCGGCATAAAGTCTCATTTTATTCCATCCATGCTCTGCACCTTAGCTGTCTTTTTCCCTCAGCCTATTCATGATTAAGTTTTGCATAAAGATTTTCATGTATGGCACTTAGAATATTGCCTGGAATCAAAGTTCCATTCATAATGCTTCCTTCCCAACTCTAGGAGCTTCTCAGAGTGCTTACATGTCCTATCAAGTGTAAAATTATTAATTCTCTAGACTAGAATGACAGCTTTTCTCTCTGTCCATTTTCATTCTCTTAGAAATTCATTTTAAAGATCATCCTTACTATACTTTTTATACTCTTTTATACCTTTTGACTGGGATCTCCAATATGTGCGTGTGTGTGTGATTTTTTGAATGTGTTTTTCTTAACATTTTAATCTCCCTTGTATCCATGTTTGCTGGAAATGTGGCTCAAATACTGTATGTAATGATGGGTACCACTTTATCTTGAATTCATATACCAAGATATAGCAGTTGGTGAGCCTGTAAGGTGGGATTCAGGACTGGATCACAGGGTTCCTATTCCAGAATTTTTTTTTCATTACATCACATTGATTTTCTTTTTTTTTTTTCTTTTCTAACTGGTCCTAGTTGACTTCTTGCCTTTTCCCCATTGACTTAATGGAAATGTTCCTAAGGTTGTTTTGGAATTCCTATCTCCTCTCTACACCTTCCCATCAGACAGGGTCACATTTTCTCTCCTTATTTGCCATCTGACCAACTCTAATCAAAACTCAATAGCCTCTAAGGATAAAATGTAAAATTCCCATCTTGGCAATTAAAGACCTCCCTCCCCCTCTGGTGTCATCATTCTCCCACCTACCTCTTCAGTCATTTTGGATCATTGTCCTTTATGTGCTTGATGAGCTCATCAGACTGCCCTGATAACCATTCTCCACATGTGAAAATCCATGTCCTGTCCTTGGGCATTTGTGAAAGTGGTTTTCCACAAGAAAGCATTCCTTCCTTTCCCCACATTTTAGAATCCCTCTTTTTTCTTCAAGTACAACTAACACTAGCAGCACACAGTTCCTTTACTGATCCTTTAGTTTTAGAGTCTTTCCTTCTTATATATTACTGTGTCAGTTTGCTTCTGTTCAGTTGCTTCAGTATTCTGAAATAAAAGCAAAGATATTAGTGTAGTTTGTCATTTCCTTCTCCAGATCATTTTACAGATGAAGAACTATGGCAAACAGGGTTAAGTGACTTGCCTATGATCATCTAGCTATTAAGTGTCTGAAGTCAGATTTGAACTCATGAGGATAAGTCTTCCTAATTCCAAGCCCTTTACTCTATGCACTGTACCACCTAGTTGCTCAGCCAATCAAACATTTATTGAGCATCCACTACATGGCAAAACATTGTACTAAGGACCTGGGATACAAAAAGAGGCAAAAGACTGCCCCTGTTCTCAAGGAGCTCACAATCTAACATATACACTTTTGTGTAAGATGCCTGTCTCCAATAGAATGTAAGGATTGTCTCATTTTATCTTTGTACAGCTTGCTGTGTGGTGCAGAGGATAGAGCTGAGTCAGAAAGACCTAAATCCAAACCTCACCTTAGACACTAGCTGTGAGGCCTTGGGGAACTGACTTCACTGACTTCACTGTCTGCTCCAGTTTCCTCAACGATAGATAGTATAGCATCTGACTCACAGGCTTGTGAGGATCAAATAAAATATTCTTTGTAAAAGCAGTGGACTTAGTGCCTGACACATAGAGGACCTTTAATAAATGATCATTCCCTATCTTTCACCTACTTTCATCCCCAAAACCTAAAAGTAACTGACACAGAGAAGATTCTTGATGCATATGTGGAGGCCAGATAAATGCTTCTTTACTTGACATGTTATTTTGGGGATATTCATTAATTGTATCTCATTTCCAAATCTACCAAACATGAAACATACGCAAACCATGGCTATTTTGGAAGAAGGAGGTTGATTCAGTTTATAAATAATTTAGCCCTGGAATTTGTTTTTTCTTCATTGTCCTCCTCCTCCCTGTCTTTCACCATTCCTTT
>JAQQSK010013545.1:0-11455 GCA_028658325.1 Potorous gilbertii
CAAATGGGGAGAAAATTTTGGAACCCAAAATCTTGTGAAAATGAATGTAAAAAGTTAAATAAATTTATTTAAAAAAAGAAAAGAAAAACCAACAACAAAAAATCAAACTGGGAGGGGAAGAGCCTAAGAGTTTCTGGGTAAAAGAGAAACAAGTTACTATTTAGTAATTAAGTAATTAGTAATTACTAAATGTGCCAGGCACTGTAGTAAGCAAAGAGAATACAAAGAAAGGCAAAAGAGTCCCAGCTCTGAAGGAGCTCACCGTCTAATGGGGAACCACATACAAACAACTAGGATGATATCTCCAGGATAAATTGGAAGTAGTCTCAGAGGGAAGGCATGAAGGAGGCCTGGGAAAGGCTTCTGGCAGAAGGCAAGACTTTATCTAAAACTTGAAGGAAGTCATGGAAACAGGAAATGGAAATGAGGAGGAAGAGCATTCCAGGCCTGAGTAAAAACACGTTCAGAATTGGGAGATGAAACTCTTGTGTGAGGGACAGCAAGTAACTGAATGGAGGGCTGTGATAAAGAATGAAAGTAGAGAATCACCCTTGAGTCTGGGGTGGGGAGGGGGGTGGGGGGGAGAATGAATTCTCTAGGGGAAATACTGAGTTTGAGAAGTCTTATGTAATAGAAATTTGTTCCTAACTGGTAGAATCTGAATGCAGATTGAAGCATACTTTTTTCTTAATTTGACTTGGTTTTTTTTCCCGTGTTTTCTTTCACAGCATGACTTACACGGAATTGTGTTTTTCATGACTATACATATATAACCTATGTCTTAAGGTACTATAAGTATTCCAGTTTTTAAAGATGAGGAAACTGATACTGAGAAAGGTAAAGAAGGGTCTTGCCCAGAATCACAGTCTTCATGATTCCCATTTCAGCAATCCTTCCTATGGCAGCTCAAGGTCACCCCTTTCCCTTTTGGCTCTAACTGTAAGAAAGGGGTTTGGTTTTTTTTTGATATTAAGCCCTTTGAAACTTCCATTTGTCGCTCCAAGTTTTGCCCTTCAGAAGCCAAATTGAACAAGTCTGATTCTTCCCCTACAGTGCCTTTGAAATTGCAGGATATAAAAAGAAACACAACTATCCTTATTAAATGCATATGACATGCAAGGCACTGGTAATAATATGACAATGAAAAATTCCTAGTCCTTGCCTTCATGGATTTTACAGTCTAATGGGAGTGGGATGGGAGGCGGAGGTTAGACAAATGCAATTCATTAGATACAAAGCAATGATAGCTGTAAAGGGGAATCCTTACAGTCAAATGAGAAATTGGAAGAGGGAGGAAACCCTTCCATCTGAAGGATGAGGAATCCTGAAGGGAGAGAAAGCTTGCAGCAGTCAGAGATATGGAGGGAGAGTGCTCCAGGCATGAAAGAAAGCCAGTGTGAACATGTTGAGAGAGAAGACAGGATGAGACAGAGGCAAACCTTGTAGTTCAGTGTGGCTGGAACATAGAGTGTGAGAAAGCTTAGGTGCCTTCCTTGAAGAATCGAACCTTGGTCTAACACCTTTCTAGTCTTCCTCATACTCGGCTATCCAGTGACACTGGCCTCCTTATTGTCCCTGGAACAACGCATTCCATCTCCAGAATCCAGGCATTTTCACTGGCTTCCCTGATACCTGACATTCGCTCTTCATGTAAGTTTCCTTCCAGGACCAGCTAAAATTCCACCTTCCTCAAGGAAGAGTCGATTATCTCCAGTTTATGCTGTGCATAGCTTGTCTGTATACCATTGTCTGCCTGTCATCTCTCCCATTAGACTCTGAGCTCATCAGGAGCAGGGATTATTATTATTTTTTTGCCTTAATTTCTTGCTCCTGGCACAGTGACTGGTATATAGTAGGAATTTAATAAATGCTTGGTGACTGATTGATGAATTCAATAAAATGGGAGTGTTACAAGCCATGCGGAAAGCCTGAGGAAGACTTGGGAACTGGAAAACACAAGATTGTTTTTCAGAACTTTGGCAGTTAAAAAAGGGGGGGGCGGGTGAGAAGATCATAGTTTGAAGGAACAGCAAGTTCATTCAAAGTTTTGTTTTTCCCTTAAGGATTGGAGAGACCATTTTAAAAAACAGACGTGTTCCCCAATCTTTAGAAGTTTCAGTTTGAAACCTGAAAGTTCTTTGGGATTTTTGTTTCTATCACTTGTGGGGAGTCAGAAGGATGTAAAAGATTTACCACTCAGAAGTGGATAGACCAGAAGGAAAGAATCCTTCACTAGCCTTTGGTCAGGATATTTAGGGGTGGGGAGGCAGCAAATTTAAAAAGCAAAGGAATAATGCTCCTTTTTCACTTTCTTTACCCTCCAATCCACCATCAATATTCAATGAGCCTCTAAATTTACCCCCAAACTGACACAGTTTGTATACATAGTTGACTAATCAATATTTGGGGTCTCAGAAATTTAAATCCTGAAATCAGATTATCTCCAAATAGTGTCCCTTAGGGCTTTCCAGGTAAGAAGCTTGAAATTGGGGGTAGGAGTGGGGAGAGTGGATGGAAGAAAGAATAAAGGCGAGGGGGGCCAACTGAAAACAATAATTATTCAGATTACAATAGGCTCGACCCCACCCTTCCCCCCAGCAAAATGGCCAAGTTTGGGGGCAGTAAATTCGCAGAGTGATGTGGAGATAATTACTCCAAGCTTGTGGAACTCAGCTAGATGATTTTGTTGGTGGAAACTTTCTTTGAATTAGATAGGAAGAGTGGGGGTCCAAAAGCAGATAAATGAAGAGGCAGCTACTTGGGACGAGCTATTTTCCACAGCTCCCCAGGCACGTCTCGTGCCAGCTGTCACCTCCTCCTACTGGTAGGACCTGCGGGGCTCGTTACTAATGGGCATTTAGCTTTGTGTTTCTCTGGTCATTTTGGCTTCCTGGCTTTGCTCCTTTCAGTTGCCAGCATTTGAGATTCATTTCCCTTAGGAATTCCTTCTTCTGGATCTCATCCAGGGGATCTGCAGATTTGTTTGTTTGTTGGACACCTCTCAGTTTCACTTCTCTTCACAGGTAAGCAAACATCTCGCTGAACGGTGGCCAGCTCAAGGCTTGGCTGGGCAGATTGTTAAATTTTCACTGTTATTTACACTTCAGAAATCATCAATCGCTACAAATCAGGGCTTGACTTATTGTGTTGTTGATTTTCTAAATTTGAGAAAATGTTAATAATAAAGATTGAACTCAAATGTGTGCGCAGATAGATTCCCCTCATCCCCGCTGTTAAACATTTGCCGACACAGTCCTGTACTTCTATGCTGCTTGAGCTTAGCTGGAGTGCAAGAGAGGGTTCAGGGAATGAAGCCATCACCAGACCAGAGACCCTGGTGACTGATGTTTACAGAGGGTTTAAAAGTTTGCAAAGTGCTTTTCATCCATGCTCTCATTTGAGCCTCATGATACCTCTGTCCATAACTCCCTTACAACTTGTTTAATAGGCAAAAGGATATTCATTGTTTGAGGTGGGGGGTTGTTGTGTTTTTCAGAGTAGCAAGATGGATTCATGCTTGCTTTCCAGGCAATCATACTGGTCTTGGTTTGAACCTCCACCCAGAAATCTGACAAATAAGCATGGCTCATCTTTATGTGTATTTGCTCTCTTTTCTCATCATAAGCCCGATCTATGTCATTTCCCCCCACTACACAAAGAAACTTAGGGGGTCAAGTGATTTGCCCATGGAAGCATGTTGGAGCTGATAGAATACTTGAGTTGAGTCAGGAAGATCTACATTCAAACCTTGCCTCCAACACATACTGACTGTGTGACCATGGACAAATAATTTCTCAGTTCTCTAATCATATTGCCTCATCTATGGAAACAGCACTGAACAGAGTGAAAGCCTTGAATACTGACTAGGTGACCCTGGGCAAGTCTCAAGATCATGCCTGCCTCAGTTTCCACAGCTGTAAAATGAGATCACAATAGCACCTACCTCCCAGCATTGTTGTGAGGATAAAATGAGTTAGTGTTTGTAAAGTGCTTAGCATGGTGCCTGGCACACAGTAGGTGAGATATAAATATTAGCTATAGAATAAGAATGATAGAACTGGTAGCACCTATCTCTCAGGGTGTTTATTAGGCTCATACAAGATCACACAATCATAGGGTTTGAGAACAGAAAGGGATTTCAGTAACTTTCCTTTTACATATGAGTTGAACTAGGTGGTCACTGAACTATAGCATAACCAGCAAACAGTCATCCAACCACTGCTGGGAAACCTCCAAGAGGGGAAACACGAGGCCTCTGGAGGCAGACACTTCTGATTCTGGACAGCTCTATTGTTAGGAAGTTTTTCCTAATGCCATGTCTAAATTGGCATCTTTGCCTCATTCAATTTACATAAAGTACTTTGGAAACTTTTTACTATGTGAATGTCAGCAGTCGTTCTTACCCAAGCTCACCCATCTGTCAAGTGGCAGAATCTGATTGGAACACAGATCTCCTGACTTTAAGCCTAGTGTGGGGAGGTGGCACACCTGCAGCCTCCAGGACATCTGTGGCTTTCTGGGTCCTCCTACAGGATTTCCTGGATCAATAAAATCACAGAGTCAGTTCCTGCCCCTATCCTCTATAGATGTATAGTATGAGTATATATATATATTATATGTATATAAACACATTATATATACACATTTATGTTGCTTATATAGATACTGTGTTAGTATATGTACAATCAGTATATATGTGAATATATGTGCTTATATGTTAAATACATACACATATTGTGTGTATATGTGTGTATGTGTGTGTGTGTGTGTGTGTGTGAGAGAGAGAGAGAGAGAGAGAGAGAGATGTGGGCAGCTAGGCGGTACAGAGGATAGTATTCCAGTCCTGGAGTCAGAAAGACCTGAGCTCAAATCTGACCTCAGACACTTACCGTCTATGTGACCCTGGGCAAATCACTTCACCCTGTTTGCCTCAGTTTCCTCATCTGTTAAATGAACCAGAGAAGGAAATGGCAAACCACCCCAGTATCTCTGCCAAGAAAACCCCAAATGAAGTCACAAAGAATCAGACATGACTGAACAAACATATGTGATGAATATATACACATATATGTATATATACACATACATCTGTCTATCTTTTTATCCCTGTCTGTCTATCCTTTATCTTGACAGCTATCTTTCTGCTATCCATGTCTCTCTCTCTCTCTCTCTCTCTTTCCATCTCCGAGTAGGAAACCTCAAGATAAATGAACCTCAGATACCAAGAAGTGAAGGAAGACTAGCTGAGCAGCAGAGAAAGCAAGGCTTAAGCAACTGCTCTGAACTTCTCTTAACCCCAGAGCAGACCCTACGGGCAGGACTGGTCTACTGGATGTGTAAGATGTGACTGGAGAGCCACTGAAAGCAATTTATGCCAAAAGATATGACTTTCTCTGTCTCTAGCTTTGAAGCTCAGCAAATGATTTGCATACTTTGATTCAACTGAACATTATTGCATCATCCCTATGAGGTGGCCACCGCAGGTTGGTTTTGGCTTGATGTAGGGAAAAAGCCAACAAGAAAAAACCTTCTAAGTCTGGAGTGGGCTAACTTAGAGAAAAGTAAAAATAATAAATCATAAAGCTTTGCTGTAGCTCTGCTTTAAGGTTCGTTGAGTGCTCTCCTTCACAGGGAGTCTTCGAGTGAAAGTAGGGTGTCTCCTTGCTGGAGATTTTGTAAAAGAGGAGTGCTTGATGAGTTATTAGTTGGACTAGGTGGACTGTGAAGCCTGTGATAAACTGAAGATTTACAGGACGGCACAGAACTGATCGGACTAATTTAACCTAGTTACTGTTTTGACATCCCAAAGACACAAAACCACACGGGGACTTTCCCTGCCTGGTCCAGCTCCCTGCTAAGAGCTGTGCCTCCTCTTGGTGGGAACTACCAACTTTTCCTGATGCCAGCTGGGACCAGCAGGGAGCCAGTCAGTGTGCTGCTGGGACGACTGTGAGGACTCTGGCCTTGAAACAACCCCCTGTTGGTTTTTGGAAGCTACGGGAGGAAAAATACTCCCTCGGGCTGTGAGATGCTCTATCTGGACTTTGAAACATTCTTTGAGACCTTTTCACAGATAACTCTGTTATGAAAAAAATGCTGGCTATTATGAACTTACTTAAATGCAGAGAGATCCCTTAAAGCAAACGTCTTTACTATGGGTTTTCTGCACTCCAGTCACGTATAGTTGTCTGAGAAAGAATTCTCAATTACCTTCCCTAAAAATAAGGGGAAAAACTTCCTGATAGGTATTGGATGCAAAGTCTAAAGACATGCATTTTGGTGCACTGTGTATTCATTTTGCTTGATTATGTTTATTTGTTAGAAAAGTTTCTTCCCTTTCTTATTTCAGGTTAAGGGGGGAAGGATAGAGACGGGATTTAACAATACTGTTGTAAAAAAAGAGTAATTTAAATGGTTTTTTTTTAATGCACAGAACTGGAGGACACAAGGTCCAAAGGAAACAGACAAGCAGCAGTTTTAAAAGTAACGTGTAGAATTCATTATATCTTTTTTTTCAAGCAAGCAGTGTGAAATGGAGATTTACAATTTCATATAGAATCCCTTTTTTGTATTCTGATGTGTGGAAAAACCCTTTTCTGATGTACATTCTTGTATGTATAGATAGGTAGATAGGTGTAGATACGTACACATATGCATAGTACATATGAGAGACAAATTGGAGATCATCAATAGAAGGGAAGTACTAACATTAAAGAAGACATCCTATCAAGGGGACAAATGTACTAAGTTTTTGTAGCTTTAAAGCACTCTGCAAGTATGAAGTTAATTTTATTGTAATTCAAGGCAGTTTTGTAGAGGTGGAGAGGGAGGGCATCACCAAACAGAACAGCAGCTTAAAATCTGATTCTACCTGGTCTACCTGATGATTAGTTTATGTTCCATAAATATTGTTCACAAACTGATTCTTGTCCCAGCTTTCCTGCTTTAGACAGCCAAGTACAGGAAATCTGACAAGTTATCAACATCCTTTACTTAATTTTCTTTAATTCTTTGCAATTTAGGGTTCCCCTAGTGCTATAGTAATAAATGACTGTGGTTGGGAGTATGTTGTCTTTTCTCTTTCTGTGTCTCTGTCGCTCAGTCTTTGTCTTTGTCCCTCCCTCCCTCTCCCTTTCAGCACCTCCCCCACAGACACATATACACTCCACCTACCCCCTTTTCATTTAAAGGATGATGCCCTGGACATACAGGTCAGGTCAGGATGTTACATCAAAAATACTTTGGTTGGACTTACCCCTTCCCCCAATGCAATGCTTTCATGCAATCACATGATGGAAACCAGCAGAGAAAAGGGAGAGAAACTATCTTTAGTCCTTGAGAAAATGGAAGAAGGGGAGGAGAAATAGGACAAAAACCTTTGGGGGTAATTTCACTTTACAGTTAGCCCCTTTGGGAACAAAGCTTCTTGGGTTTCCCCTTTGTCACTTTCTAGTTCTCTTTTGTGAGAAGACTCAAAGAGATTAATGACTTCAGCACAAACCTAGGGTCTTGGTGTCACTGCTATTCAGAGGAGAGCTTCTAAGAATCCATTCCAAGAGGTCTCCATAGCCATCAAAGGGAAAAGAGAGCAAACAGACGGGCAAAACCAGTGAACCATGAAAAACTTTGGGGACTAGAAACTCTTGGGATTTCAGCCTTCTATTAAGCCTCAGTTTCCTATTAAATAAAATGGGGAGAAACACTCCTTTTCCAAGACTGTCTTTAGAAGGATAAATGAAATGAACAAGTAATATAGGCTCCTGAGAAGAAATAATGTCTACCGACTGACCCTGACTGGTTGCCTAGGTCTCTATATTTCCCCTCTTTTTCATTTGTATGACTTGAATTTTGTATTGGAATTTGTAAATTTGTTTTGTAAACCTTTAAAGCACTATATAGATGTGCATTTTTATTACCTTTCCTTTTCATTTTTTAAATTATAAACTTTTAGAGAGAGGCCATTCTCTCTCTTTCTCAGAATGCTGCCTAGGTGACATTTAAGGATAGCCCACTGACAAAATGCAAAAATGTTTACAAGTCATTCCCTCCTCCCTCATTTCCTCTCTTTCTCCACTCCATTTCTCCTCCCACTTCTCCAAATCCTGTTTTTGTCAGAATCAGCCTGTTTTCTACGGGATGTAAAACATCCAGTCAGCTCGATGATGACGATGATGATTGGTGATGGTAGTGATAATACATCAAATCCCTTGGAGGTAGGGATGTGAGATGAGGGAAAAGGAATGCCTGGATGTTATGGCTGATAGCCAAGCTTCTGGGTAACATCCTGAAAGAGAAATTTGAGGCCAGTCAAAGGAATAGCTATTGGGACCAATCCTCCATATGTTCCATCTCAAAGAAATGTGAAGGTTACCCTACCCTCACCAAATTATCCATATGACCTTGAGTCTGATGCCAGAAATTCTGTCTAAATTAAAGCTTTTACTTTGTCTTTTGATCTCTATCAAAGTGCAAATTCCTTTGAAACTGGGAGTGCCAAGGGACTTTAATGTCACTGTGTTTCCAACCCTTTCTGGAGAGGGTCTTTTTTTTCGAGTGGGGTGGGGAACATTGGTAAGAGTGCTGAGAATACTGGGTACTTAGGGGGAAGGGGCACACAGATCTAAGAGAGAAAAATCCCATAATAATTCTGGTTGGCACCTTCTCTGGAATTGACTTAGAGACTGAAGGAGTCCCCTGAGAGATTAAGTAACTTGCCCAGTGTCACACTCCATTTATGCCAGAGACAGAATTTGGGATTGTTATAATTTATTTTGCTTAAACCTTGAGGGTTGGCCAATCACTTTGGCTATTTCTACAGACATGTCTCCACTGTGCGGAGGGAGCAGGAAGGAAGTGAGAAGAGCTTGGCCAGCTTATGTCACTATCTTTGTCATAATGTTTCTAATTATTGAAAAACTAGACTACTATCTGAATCTAATTTCTCATCATACTCTTGATTGTCTTCATGTCTTTGATCCCTTCATCTCCTCATCTCCATGCCTAGAATAGGTTTAATCACAAAGTGATGTGCTATGAAATGCTTAACAACCAGCTCTCTGAGGGAAAAAAAATGTACAGACACTTTTCAATTTAATTTGTGAGATTTTATCCATCACTTTCCTAACCTAGATAATCAACCAATCAAGAAATCAAGTCTTGATTTGTAGTTTTGCTGATTTCTGAGGTATAAATGATTACACTGAAAATTTAACTATCAGCTCTTCTGAGATAATTCTAAATTACCCCTGCACCTCCATGCCTTAAAGTCTCTCCTTTCTTATAAGGTTCAACTCAGGTGCTAACTCTTCTTTAAGTCCTTTATCTCCAGTCAACACTACCTTTCAAGCCACCAGGTGAAAATGTTCTTTCCAGAATCCAAAGTTTTCATAGTAATTAGCCTGGAGTACTCATTTGTACTTATATTATTCTCCTTTATATCATAAACATTTATTTATATTTCTTTTAATTCATTAAAAATGCTTATTAAGTATCTCCTACGTACAAGACAGTGTTTAAAGTTCTAAGCTTACAAGTCTAGATATGGGGCAGATTCTACTCTCAAGAAACACCAGCAAAAGATGAAAAAAATGGCAGTTATACAGTACATATCATTAAGACAAAAAGGAAAGTGAAAAAGCCCTGAACTTGTAGTCCAAAAGTGCTGCTACTTAATGTCTCAAGGCTCACCGTAGGTGCCAGGGAGGAGATCATCTCAGCTGAACTTGGAAGGGAGAGGAAAACTGATGGTGGAAATGGGAGGAGTCATCCCAGTCATGGGGCAGAAGCACACAAGGAATAAGAAAAAACAAGAATGAAGCAAGACGAGCACTTCAGTTTGGCATGTAGAGTGAAATTAGATAAAGCTGGAAAGGTAGGTTGGAGCCAGATTGTGGAGGGCTTTGAATGGCAAAAATATTTATCCTGTAGACTATAGGGAATCCCTGAAGGAATGGCACCATCACAGCTGTGCACTTGGACAGGCAAGAATCTCACCTTCTACAGAAAGGTCTTTCCTTCTTGCCTTCCCCCCTCCCCCCCAGCCCTGGTGCTCCCACTCCCTGCAACTCCCTGGTTCCTGACCTTGTATTGAATTATCTTTAACTCTTTTGAATTTATTCTCCATAGACCTATGTGTGTATATGCTACTTTTCCCACCAGAATGTGAGATCCTTGAGATCAGGGATTTCGATTTTTTTTAATCTTTGCATCCATAATGCCTAGCACAGGGCTGTGTGTTCATCCTTCATTGCCCAAAGACCGTGCCATCAGAGAAATAATGACATGACTTGCACTTGACTTTGTTTTGAGTGAGGGAGGGCTGGCCTTGCTGATTAACTGAAGGTCATCTCTAGTCATCCTGATCTATATCTTGCCACTGGACCCAGATGACTCCAGAGGAAAGTGAGACTGGTGACTGAGCACAGCCCTCCGTTACTTGACTCTAATTCATTTGCATGTCATGGTCAACAAAGGACAAACAGCAACATACCTGGGCAGTGGTGTGATGAGTAGATAGACTAGAGGCAGGAAGACTTAGTAGATTATCACAACAGTAGAGATCATCTAGTCCAGCCTGCCCTTATTTTACAGGTGCAGAAACTGAGACTTACAGTGGTTAAGTTACTACTCCAAGGTCACATTCTACCATGTGGAGAGCCAGGATTCAAACTCAGGTTCTTTGGTTCTCAGTTCCCACCAGACCTGTCTTTTGCCTCTTTTTGTATCCCCAGGATTTAGCATAATGCTTGGCACATAGTTTCTCCTGTGACATAGAGTCCCATCTAACTCTTCATGACCCCATTTGGGATTTTCTTTGCAAAGATATTGGAGAGGTTTGCCATTTCCTTCTCCAACTCATTTTACAGATGAGGAAACTGAGGGAAATAGGATGAAGTGATTTGTCCAGGGTCACACAGGCTAGTAAGTGATAAGCTGTGTTTGAACTCAGGAAGACAAGTCTTCCTGACTTCAGATCTAGTGCTCCCTCTACTGAACCACCCAGCTGCCCCTTTTAGGTGATTAATAAATGTGTGTTGATTGATTGCTATATTGTGATAGTCCTGAATTTCCTTCCATTCAAACAGGCATTTATTAAGAACCACTATACTAGATGCTATGGATACAAAGAAAAATTGAAGCAGTCTGCCATTACTGAACTTTCATTCTCTTAGGGGAAAGATCAGAGCATGTACACAGACAATGTATACATAAATATATCTGAAGTAAATACAGAGCAATTCAGAAGTAGGGGATTGAGGGATTAAGAACCTGAGGGACTGAGAAAATCCCTGAGTAGGAGGTGAAGCTTGAGCTGAGTTCTAAAAAGAGCTAAAGTCCAAGAGGTGGAGGTGATAAGGAGGAGGCTTCCACATATAGGGTGCTGCCTATGGAAAGACTTGTGGTAAGGAATCTGGTATTCTAATTTGAATGGAGTATGAATTCCCTGAGGAGGATT
>JAQQSK010013546.1:0-11455 GCA_028658325.1 Potorous gilbertii
AGAGCCATCTGAATCCAGTGACCAGTTACTCATCAGGATGACTGGAGATGATCCAGGATGAGGCAATTGGGGTTAAGTGACTTGCTCAAGGTCACACAGCTAGTGAGTGTCAAGTGTCTGAGGTGAGATATGAACTCAGGTCCTCCTTACTCCGGCACTGGTGCTCTATCCACTGCACCACCTAGCTATGGTGGGACTACATGTAGAGTAGCAGAAATTGGAATTTTTTTGGGGGAAGAAAAGTTTCTGTAATATAGCTCCTATTCTGCTTCCCTGCCCTCCCATTAAATTTAAACTGTTTTATTGAAGGTCAGCAATGACCTTCTTGATATATCCGAAAGGTTTTTCATAATCTTCATTCTCCTTCACCTTTGATTAGGTATTGTTGAACACCCTACTCTTGGAAATTATCTCTTCCCTTTATTCCCTTAATACTTTCTATCTTTTTTAGAGCTCCATCTTTTTTTTTCTTCATCTTCTTATGTCATAATAATAAATATTGATTCAGGCTAAGTTCTCAGTCCTTTGCTGTTTTCTCTCTATACTTTATTCCTTAGGGAATTCACATTCTCATGACTTCATATACAAAGTTTATGCTAATAAGATCCTAAATCTAAAACAGAATTAAATAGTGATAAATACTAGTAAAAGATAAGTGAGAAGGTTCCTGATTTTTATGTATATGTTGCATTACTTTTTATCTCGCTTTTACCTGGGAACAACTGTTTTCTAATGCATAGATTTTACAAGCTGTTATTTTTAATAGCAATAATATAACATTAATTTTTTAATATTAAAGCATAAAGAAAGCCTTGGTGATGATGGGATACATAATGTCTCTTCTACTTAAAAACACACACTTGCCTCCTGAATGAAATATGATAAAATCCAAATTTAGCTTTTAAGTCTGTCATAACCTAGTCTTAGGTTTCTATTACATTATTTCTGCTATCCTTATTTTCCACTATTACCCCTTTAGGAATCATTTATTTCAGCCTGGTTTCTGTATGACTCACAGACCATGACCATGACCACTCTCACCTCCATTCATTTGTTTATGTTGTTTCCTCTGAAATGCCTACTCCTCTCCCTTCTAACAACCCAAAGACCGTTTATTGTACAGTGCATAGTTCAAGTCTTATCTCTAATACAAAATCTTACTCTACTACTCCAGTTAACAAAGATCTTTCTAAAAATCTTACAAAACAATATAAACATGTAATTGTACAATGTGTTGTAACTGCTTCATATGTCTTGCCTCTCCAACTAGATTGCTGAACTCTTCTAAAAGCAATGACTTCACAAATAGGGCCATGTGCTTCCTGTCCCTATCAGTTCCAAAACGAATGCTGGGCACATTCCAGGAACTAATATGAAAGTGATCTTATAAACCAAATCCTTTCATTAAGGCAAGTGTTTGAATTGGTCTACCAAAGGAAAGCTAAGGGCTGAGATACTGGAAATGGTAGTGCATTTCTAGACATTAGGTAGAAATGAGCATGATATATTTGTGGGCTAGTGATCTGATTTGCCTGACTAGAAGAGAATATATACTCTACAAGAGTACAGTATATATTGGAAAATAGTGGTAAGTAAGTTTGGAGAGTTAAAATGGAGTCAGCAGAAGATGAAGTTAGGCAGAGGAATTTAAATATGATACAATAGGAAATAGGAAACCATTTTAATTGTTAGTTTAGTTTTACTGAGAAAATTCATGATGAAAATCATAACTAAGAAAGATTAGTCTGACATTAGTAGGTTAATAGGAACAAAGGGGAGAAAACCAGGGAGACCATATTTATGTTTGAGGAATAGTGAAGAGCCACAGCACTGCAGGTCTCCCTTGGCCATGATGGCAATGCGGTCACCCAGCAGATCAGCCTCATCCATATGGTGGGTGGTCAGCAAGATGGTACGGCTACTTTTCTGCTGCTGAAGAAGATTCCAGGTAGCCCTTCTTGAGATCAAATCCATACCAGATGTAGGTTCATCTAGCATCACAACCTATAGACCCGAAAGAGAACTTAGTGACATTGATAACTGGTTCTATGTCATACATGGAATCTCTTACTATTCACAGAGCGCAGCTTAGATTTGCTTTGTACTTTTCTGGATAAGGTAAAAGACAAGGTGGTTGAGTCATCTGGCTGACTAAACAGTTCATGCTAAGTCAGAACTAGTCCTTGGAAGCCTTATTACCAAACCAATCCCATAACCTTATATCAGACCATTAATATTTTTCTTCACTGATCATATCTTTGGAAGTCCTTGTTAGATTATGTTTATAAAATCTCACTTAAATTTTACATAAGCTAATGTTTCTAATCAGACAACAAGTAAGGATCATTTCGACCAGATTCAGTACCTTAGAGTCTCCTACAAGTGCAATACTGATGGAGAGTTTGCGCTTCATTCCTCCACTTAGTGAATTTGAAAATGAATTTCGCTTTTCTTCCAGGTTAAAAATACTCAACATCTGATCAATTTCACTTTTTAACTTCTTTTTAGAAAATCCTTTCAGCTAAAACATCAAGAGAGAAGATTTAAGTAGTCTTCGAAATTTAAATAAGAATCTTAAGAGCTAGAGCTAGAAGGGACCTTAGAGATAATTTACTCTCATATTACAGACAATGAAAGTGAAGTCCATAAAAGTGACGTAATTTGCCCCATTCTCAAGAAGTGACACAGTTGAGCGGGGATCTGTCTTCCAACCCTACATCCCTATACTCTTCTCATTCACCTGCAATGCTACAATTTAGAGCAGCTTTAGTTTCAGATGTTCCCTTCCCACTGGTCTTGCTTTGTTTTAAAAAGATTAAGGCATTGCCATACATTGTAAAGAGTGAAAAATTTGAGCTTGAAGGATCTACCTTTTAAATCTTGGGAAAATCAAGTAATTCCTCTGGGTCTCATTTATTTGTAGAGGGGTTGGGTTAGATGACATCTAAGTTCCTTTCCAGCTGTAAATCTATGAGAATATTATTTTAGGACATTCTAAGGGTGGTGTTTCTGAGAACCATCACGCTCATGCATATGTGAACAGAGGGAAAAAAATTTCTCTTTGGATTACCATAGCGAAGAAATAAAGATGTTCTTCTACTGTCAAATAATCAAACAAGAGGTCGTGCTGGGGGCATAAACCCAGGTTCTTTCGGATCTGAGCCATGTCTCTTGTGATTTCAAAGCCATTGATATATGCCTGTCCATTTGTAGGAGGATACAGACCTGAGGACCAAACAAAAGATATCTCAGAAGCTTATCTGCAGTAACAACTTCTGTTTTGAGGTTCTCATAAGAAATCAGACTAAATGGATCCCTTCTACTTTAACCAATTAGATTTAGTAAAGAATTATTTAATGCCACTATATATAAGATAATTATTTAGGTACTGGAAATAATAAAAAATTGCACAGTCCCTACTTTTAAGGAGATTGTATTCTACTGGAGGGACTGTCATTAATGAAGATTAATAAGATATATGGAAGAGAATGACAAGAAGAGATCCAGAGAAAACACATTAGGGAAATGTCAGTAAAGAAAAGACTTTCAGCTGGGGCATTAGAGAGGCTTCACCCAGCACCTGAACTGAGCAAAGATAGAAGAGAAAGATCTGCAAATTCAGAGATCTGTAAAGTATGCTTGTACAAATGCGTGAAAGTAGGAAAAATATCCCACCTGCCTTGGTACTCCAACTTTTTTTTTTAATGATTATATACATATTTGTTGTCTTGGACCACACACCCTCTCACCCAAGCTAAATGAAGGACTGACTACATCCCTTCATCTCTCAGATGCTTCATTCTGCCTATAATAGGCCCAAATGGGGTCAGAACTGTGTGTACTAAGGAGAGGGAGCCAGAAGACACACTTGGCTTGAAAAGGGTGTAGAGGTAGGAGGAAGGAGAAGATAACAAGATCTTTGAGGAGAGTTGACTTGTACAACTCAAGGTCTCCAGATAGCAAAATGGAAGGTAGAGATTAGAGATCCAGCTGTCTAGCCCCTTCTGAAAAGGTGGAATGATAAGACTTGGTCATGGAATGGTGCTAGGAGGTGACAAAAAGGGAATAATTTAACATGGCTCCCACCCTAGCTTTTAAGCTTCCTTTTCTGTGTTTTCTTTTCCCATTAGATGCTAAGCTTCTTGATGGCAGAAGCTATCTTTCTTTTTTCTTATTTGTATCATCAATGCCTAGTATGTGCCTCCATGGCACTAGTAGGCATTTATAAATGACCTTTGACCATGCTGAGTGTAAGGAACTAGCTAGTAGCCCAATTTGACTGTAAAGTATGGCATATAACAAGGAATAATGTGAAATAAAGTCAGAAAAATTAATTGGAATGATATTATAAAGGACTTAAAGTGACAGGCTGAAAAGTCTGGATCTTATCCTAGAGCAATAAGAACTCATTGAAGTTTCTTAACCCAGAAGAGTGACTAATTCCAACCTGAATCTTAAAACAATTATTTTGACAGCTGCATGAAGGTTGGCATGATGAATAGAAAGACTGTAACAGTTCATGTGAGAAGTAAATAAGATGTGAACCATGTTGGTGGTTGTTTGAATGAAGAGAAGGAGACACATGAGAAATGCTGCAAAGATAGAATGACAAGACTTGATGATGGAATGGTGCTAGGAGATGACAAAGAGGAGAAAATTTAATATGACTCAAAGGTTTCAAATCTAGGTGACTGGAAAGATGGTTGTACCACCACAGGAAACAGGCAAGTTAGAAGGGTGATGGAAGAAATCTATGAGTTCAGTTGTGGGCATGATGAATTTGAGGTGTGTGCATGATACTCAGGGAAGGAAATCCAGTGGCAGTTGGGAGAAATGGGATTGTGGCCCAAGGGAGATATATTAAATCTGAATTTATTAAGGTGGTGATTAAACCCTTGGGAGCAGATTATGTCACTAAGGAAGAGAGCGTAGAAAGAAAAGGGAAGGGGGGGTCTGGACTGAACCTTGGAGGATGCTCATATATGGAGAAGGAGGAGAAGGATAATGAACTAGCAAAAGAGAAAAGGAATTGGGAGAAGTATCATGAAAAGCAAGATAATAAGAAAGTTTATCCAGAAGCAGAGGGTGGAAAATAGCATTGAAAGATGAAGAAAGAGAAAGGGGGGATGAAGACTGAAAGGAATTTTTGACTTAAGGTATCATTAGTGACTTCTATTGAAGTAAATTCAATAGAGTAGAAGGATCAAAAGTCATATTGCAAGGGGATGAGAAGCAAAATGATGAAGAAAAGGAGGCATAAGTAAAGGCAATTCTTTTTAGTAGGTTAGCAGCAAGGAAAGGAGATATACAATATGGAGATGGTTGGGTCACATTTTAATACTAGGGGCTACCTGAGCACATTTGTAGAGAGTGAAGACCTAGCCAAGTATGGAGAGTATGAAGAAGAGATGAGATACTGAACAAGAATTAGTGGGAAAACAGGAAAAGTTTGGCAGATACTAGATTTGGACCAGCACTTTACACCAAATACAAGAATAAGCTCAAAATGAATGAGCAAGCCAAAAACAAAAGTTCTTATCATGATGGAAAACAATCTGTAATCATTCAAGAAAAGTTAACATTGTTCTTTTAGCCCAGATTTGCACCCCAAAGGAATCAAAGACAAAAAGACAGTGTGCTTATATATAAAAATATTGGTAATAATACTTTTTGTGTTAGCAAAATATTAAAAACAAAATAGGTACCATTGATTGGGAAATCATGAACCAACAGGGGTATGTAAATATAATGGAATATTACTGCATCGTGAGAAATGATGAATGTCTTTTAGTGGAGAGGCAGAATAATATGGGTATTGTTTATGAAGCTGTGTTTCTTTTTTTAAATTATTTTATTTTTTATGTTAATTTTATTTATTTTCAGTGTTGTACAATAACTACCATATAACTTAGATTTTTTCCCCCTACCTCCCTAATACCTCCCCCCTCCTTCCCTGAGATGGCACACAATTTTATATAGGTTCTACATATTCCTGTTAAATTCACTATAGTCATGCTGTATAGAAGAATTATAATGAATGGGAGAAATCATATAACAAACCAAAACGTAATACAAACACACACACAAATGATCTGCTACATTCTGCAACTGAATTCCATAGTTCTTTCTCTGGCTGTTGAAGGCATTTTGCCTTAAAGACCATTGGGAATTTTTTTAAGTCCTTGCATTACTACGAAGATCCATGTCTACCAGAAAAAGCTCTTGCACACTGTGGTTGTTGCTGTGCACAAGGTTCTTCTGGCTCTGCTTCTTTTGCTCAGCATCAGATCATAAGTCTTTCCAGGTTTCTCTGAAATCTTTCTGTTTATCATTTCTTACAGCATAATAGTACTCCATTACATTCATATACCATAATTTATTCAGCCATTCCCTAATTGATGGGCATCCCCCTTGATTTTCAGTTTTTGGCCACCACAAAGAGTGCTGCTATAAATATTTTTGTACACGTGGGACGCTTTCCTATTTTTATGATCTCTTGGGGATACAGTCCTAGAAGCGATATTGCTGGGTCAAAGGATATGTTCTCCAGAATGGCTGGATCAGCTCACAGCTCTGCCAACAATGAATTAGTGTTCCAACTCTCTCACATCCTCTCCATCATTTATCATCTTCCTGTTCTGTCATGTTTGCCAATCTGATAGGTATGATGTGGTTGGAGTTGTTTTGATTTGCATCTCTCTAATCAAAAGTGATTTAGAGCATTTTTTCCATATGACTATAGATACCTTTAATTTCTTCCTCTGAAAATTGCCTGTTCATATTCTTTGGCCATTTATCAATTGGGGAATATGCTGGTGTTTCTTAAGTTTTCTTTGTGAAGATGATACAAATGCAAATTTTAAATAATGTCTAAGATATACAGTGGCTGAGATGGAGAGTTCCTCAAAATACAGGGAACTGAATATGTAAAAATCTTAGCAAGAAGATATATAGGAAACAAATAGATTTGCTTCTAGACAGTGAGACTATGGAGGTTATTGTTCTCCTTTATGTTCTGGTCTAATTAGAGGTCATCGCTAGTGACTAGGGCATCTGGAACAAAGTGGGAGGGTTGTACTGTGGTATAGTATATAGAGGGTTAGGCTCACATTTAGGAAGACCTGTACCATGTCTGACACCCAGTAGCTATGTTATTATGGGAAAGTGGCTTAACCTCTCAGTGCTCTGAGGAAATTCTCTAAGACTAAATCACATATGAATCTGTGGATTTGCTGGATTTGTGGGAGGATTTTCTACCCTAGGTATCCCCTATGCAAATCAAATGACAAATCTGTCCTGCCTCCCTTACAAAATGGAATATATTGTCAGTGACCAAAATCATGATGATAACAGTAATGTTAATAATAAAAACTCTAACATTAATATAGCACTTTGATGTTTTTCAAAGTATCTTGCATACATGATTTCAGTTGATGCTCATAACAATTTTGTAACTAAGTACTCAGTTACAAGAAAGTAGCAAAAGACAAGCTAATGGTAACAGATATGCTCTAGCAGGAAAGGAAGAGCAGGTCAAATAGAGCAGAATTTTGTTAGAGATGGTTATAGCAAAGTTCATTCTTGAAGTGGAATGACTGTGGAAAAGACTGGAAGAAAGGAGTGTGTTATCTCCTGGACACGAGCCATTTTTCTCTTGAAACATGATTAATGGCTTCCTTAACAGGAAAGACTCCTGAACATACACCTCATCTTTTCCCAATCCACAGAAAAGTTAGAATGTGTGATGAAGCTTTAAAATAATGACAGAGTTAACTACCTACTTTCCCAGTATTGATTCACCCTATATATTTCCATTGGACATGAATCAATGATCATACTTTGCATATATATAATTATAATTTCAAATAGTATGGATTTGAATAATGTGATCATTTAATAGGATTGGAACTTAGCTGTACACAACCATGCAATCTCTACTTTGAGCTTCAACCCCATGCTGCCAGCTACCTAGGCAAACTGTCCACCTGCATGACCTGCTGGTATCTCAATTTCAAGATGTCTAAATTTGACTCAACATCTTTGACCCTCAGTTAATTTATCTTCCCAACTTCTTAATGATACTACAACTTTGGAGTCATCTTTGCATCTCCCTTTTCCTTACTTCCCACATTTAATCTGTTCCCCTTTCTTCACCATATGGCCACCACTCTAGTAAAAGCTCTTATCATTTCTCACCTGGATTATCCTAATTGCCTCCTAATGAGTCTCCCTGTCTCCAATCCATTCTTCAAGTAGTGATAATAAAAATAAAAAGCAAAAATGTTTTGGCAAAGGATTGATCATGTAATTTTCCTGCTAAAAAATTCCACTGCTTCCCACTGATGTTCTTAACATATGCTATAGTTTTTTTGTTTTTTTTTTACTTTTCCGTGTATTTGTCTTTATACTCTTCAGAGGAACATAAAGACCTTGCAGTCAAGGACTGTGTGTCAAGGCACATAGCAGGTCCTTAAAAAATGTTAACTGAACTAGATAAAAAAATGACTTCTGAGATCGATCTATCTGTCCATCTACTTATCTATCTATCTGTCTGTCTGTCTGTCTATCTATCTATCTAGCAGATGCATATAGTAGAACAAGAAAATCAAGAACCTAAGACTGGATCCACAATATACCTCCAAAATAGTTACTGATGGGATAAGAGTTCTTCTAAGAAAAAGAAAATTTTCCTTCTCAATCACATGTTGAGATATCACTAATTTTTTTGGTGAAGAAATGGGTGTGATTTAAAACTATGGGGTTAATAAAATAACTCTTGAACTGGATCTTCTTCCCACCGAGCTATGATATACTGCTTAGACATAAATGTATATGTAAATGTATAATGTAGTATGTGTCTAACTTAATTTGGATATTTTCTGGGGATAAATGTAAATACTGCATTCTGCGCTTGCTCTGCCATTATGAATATTAAAGAGTGATATTTGGTATGGCAAACACTCCTGCCATCTTTCAACATAATTGTCAAACTAGCATGTGATTGCTTAACTTAATAATTTAGTTTTTTTCCCACAGGAAGTACATGAGGTGCTAAAAAAAAGGTCCCTTGTGAATTATACCAGTTGTCTGTCTGTCTGTCTCTCTATCTATCTATAGCCAATAGATCAATTGGACAGATATGTCTGTACACATATAGAGAGATAAAGAGAGAAAAAGGACAGAACATAGTGACAGAGATTGATGAAAATAAGCCCCATTGCAGGGAGTAAGTCCAGTCCTATAACTATTGCTAAGAACAACAAATTTTAATGGAGAAACTTAATTATGATCTGCAACTACCATTGGAAAAAGGGTTCCCTATTAGACAAAGATTTTTGGGAAAACTAGAAAGTAGTTTTGCAGAAATTGGGCTTAATCCACCATTTTATACTTTCTACCACAATTAGTTCAAAATATATGACCAGAATTGAAGTTGCACCCCCAAAAAAATTAGAAGAGAATAAGATCAGGTACCATACATAATTACATAAAGAGAAATTTCTTACTTAAAAGATAATCAGTCAACAGACATTTATTAAGTGTTACAAAGTACTGTGATAAGCTCTAGATAGAAGAGATCATAAAAGATAACTATTTTACTAAATCAATCTTTTAAAAAAGCATTTGCATGAAGAAAATCAATATAGATAGAATTAGAAGAGAAACTGTGGAGCAGGAAAATTCTTTGCCTCAAATATTATTGATGAAAGCATGATATCTAAAGCACATGGTGAGGGGGCTGAGTTTTTGTAAGAAGGTTTGAGTGCGGGAGCCAAGATGGTGGAGTAACAGCATGGACTTTCTAGAGTGCTGCCCCCAGCCCCAGTCAAATACCTGTAAAAAATGGCTCTAGCTGCAGAACCCATAGAATGACGAAGTGAAGCAAATCTCCAACCCAAGACAGCCTGGAAGATTGCTGCGAAGTGTCTATTGCATGACAGTGGGGGCAGGGCACAGTCCACCATGGGTCACAGTGGCACAGATGGGACCTGAGCAGGCCTTGGGAGAACTGAATTTTGGGCACCTGTGGTGACTTCCAGACTTCATGACCCCAAAACACAGAGGACAAGCTGGAAAGTCAGAGGAAAAAGCCTGTGGAACCAATATGGGAGAGTGGAGTGGTCCAGCCCCAGTTCCAGGGTAGTGGAGGGGAAAGAGGACTGAGGAACCCACAGCAGCCACAGCAGTAGCAGAGACATCAGCAGTGACTGTTTCTGGAGCTCTAGGCCCATAGATTGTGAGGAAATTGAGCAACTGAGAATACATACCCACCCCCTCTGGAAGCAGAGATCTATCTTGACAAAGAGCTCAAAAGTCAAATGAATGACTGGGGAAATGAGCAAAAAAACAAAAAAAAAGAATCAGACTATAGAATCTTACTTTGGTGACAAGGAGGACCAAAACATGCAAACAGAAGACAATAAAGTCAAAGCTCCTCCATCCAAATTCTCCAAGAAAAATATGAATTGGTCTCAGGCCACAGAAGAGCTCAAAAAGGATTTTGAAAATCAAGTAAGAGAAGTAGGGCAAAAATTGGGAAGAGAAATGAGAGTGATGCAAGAAAATTATGAAAAATGAGTCAACTGCTTGCTAAAGGAGACCCCCAAAAATGCTGAAGAAAATAACACTAAGGAAAAAGTAGGGGGCTGAGCCAAGATGGCGGAGTAGACTCACCTATGCTAGGTCCGAAACCACAGCCCATGGATTTCCTCTAAAAAGAACTCCCAACAAATTCTGGAACAGTGGAAGCCACACAGCAACACAGTGAAGGAGATTTCTGTTCCAGAGAGCCCTGAAAAACTGATCCCAAAGGTCCATCGCGCCCCGGATGGGAGCAGAGCCTGCCCCTGCCCTGGCCACGTGGCACCGAGAGGAGCAGATCCCAGCAGGCTTCAGGGACAGAATTTCCAGTGGCTGCGAAGGTCCCTCCACCCACAGATGTGCAGGTCAGTGAGAGAGACGGGCTGAGAGGGGAGTGGGGTGTCTCCAGGACTCGGACCCCCTCGGGAGGCAGCGGCAGTGGAAGATGCAGAGGCAGAGGCAGCGGAGGCTCCCGGAGTAGGCAGGAGCTCCGCAGCAGCTCCATTACAAAAGGTCTCTGCATAAACACCCTGAGGGAACTGAGCCTAGGAGGAGGCCCTGCCCCCACCTGAGAACCTGATTTAATCTTACCCTGAATAGCAGCCAGGCCTGCTGCCAAAAGCCCTGAGGCTGGGGAGCAGCATTTGAATCTCAGACCCCAAGAACTAGCTGGGCGGACCTAGGCCAGGGGTGGAGAGGACTCTCAGAAGCCAAGTAATTGGCTGGGAAAATGCCCAGAAAAGGGAAAAAAACTAAGACCATAGAAGGTTATTTTCTTGAAAAAATGATTCCAACCTTCATCTCTGAAGATGAAGAAGAAGAAAATTGCTTGGGGCGGAGTCAAGATGGCGGAGTAGAAAGACTCACCTATGCT
>JAQQSK010013547.1:0-11455 GCA_028658325.1 Potorous gilbertii
TCTCTTCCCAGTTTTTTCTCCACCTGTCTAACTTGATTTTCAAAATCCTTTTTGAGCTCTTCCATGGCCTGAGCCCGTTAGATATCTATTTCAGATGTTTGGGATACAGAGGCCTTGACTCCTATGTCTCTACCTGATGATAAGCATTGTTCTCCCTCATCTGAAAGGATGGGAGGAGATATCTGTTCCCCAAGAAAGTAACCTTCTATGGTCTTATTTTTTTTCCCTTTTCTGGGCATTTTCCCAGCCAGTTACTTGACTTCTGAGATTCCTCTCCACCCCAGCTCAGATCTGCCCAGCTGGTGCTTGGAGTCTTAGAGTCAAATGCTGCTCCCCAGCCTCAGGGCTTTCAGCGGGGTGGGCCAGCTGCTATTCAGGGTAAGATTAAATCAGGTTCTCAGGTGGGGGCAGGTCCACCACCCAGACTCAGTTCCCTCAGGGCGTTTATGGAGAGACCCTCTGGCTGCCTGCTGCCTCTGCTGCTGCCTCCTGAGGGTGCCTGAGTTATGGAGACACCCCGCTCCCCTCTTGGCCAACCCAGAAGTCTCTCTCACTGACCTGTGTGTCTGTGGGTGAAAGGACCTTTGTGGCCACTGGAGATTCCATCCCTGAAGCCTGCTTGGATCTGCTTGCTCCTCTCAGTGCCACGTGGCCAGGGCAGGGCTGGGCTCCACTCCCATCCTGTGCGTGACGTACCTTTGTGATTGGTTTTTCTGGGCTCTCTGGAATGGAAATCTTCACTCTGTTTCTGCGAGACTTCCACTTCTCCAGAATTTGTTGGGAGTTCTTTTTACAGGAGATCCATGGGCTGTGGGTTCGGAGCTAGCATATGTGAATCTTTCTACTCCACCATGTTGGCTCCTCCCCGCTACCAAACATTTGAAGAACAGTTAATTCCAATACTATATAAACTATTTGGAAAAATAAGTGGAGTCCCACCAAATTCTTTTAATGATACAGATACCTAAACTAGGAAGAGCCAAAACAGAGACAGAAAATCACAGACCAATTTCCCTAATGAATATTTGTACAAAAGTTTTAAATACATTATTAGCAAATAGATTACAGCTGTTTACCATGAGGATAATATAATATGACCAGGTAGAATTTATACCAGGAGTACAGGGCAGGTTCAATATTAGGAAAACTATCAATATGATTGACCATTTCAATAACGAAACTAATATAAATCATATCATTATCTCAATAGATGCAGAAAAAGATTTTGACAAAATACAGTATCCCTTCCTATAATAAACACTAGAAACCATAGGAATAAATGTAATCTTCCTTAAAATTATAAGTATCATCTATCTAAAACCATTAGCAAGTATTATATGTAATGGAGATAAATCAGAAATATAGAAATTACTAGCTTTAGCAATAAGAAAAGAAAAGGAAATTAAAGGAATTAGAATAGACAATGGAAATACAAAACTATTACTCTTTGCAGATAATATGATGGTATACTTAGAGAATTAACTAAAAATCTACCTGGAAAATTAACTTTATCAAAGTTGCAGGATATAAAATAAACACATATAAATCATTAGCAATTCTCTCTCTCTCTCTCTCTCTCTCTCTCTCTCTCTCTGTATATATATATAAAACCATCAAAGCCCAGCAGCAAGAGATAGAAATTCCATTTAAAATAACTATAGATAATATAAAACATTTGAGAATCTACTTTCCAAGACACATCATATCATTATCTCAATAGATGCAGAAAAAGCTTTTGACAAAATACAGTATCCCTTCCTATTATAAACACTAGAGACTATAGGAATAAATGGAATCTTCCTTAAAATTATAAGTATCATCTATCTAAAACCATCAGCAAGTATTATATGTATATGAACATATTTACAGAACACTTTTCCCACCAATAAAGTCAGTTCTAAAGAACTGGAAAAATATCAGTTGCTCATGGGCAAGGCAAGTCAATATGATGAAAATGACGATTCTGCCTAAATTAATCAGTGCCATACCAATCAAACTACCAAAAATTATGTCATGGAGCTAGAAAAAATATTAACAAAATTCATCTGGAAGAACAAAAGGTCCAGCACATTTAGGAAATTTAATGACAAGTAATACAAGGGAAGGTACCCTATACTAGATCTAAAACTGTATTATAAAGCCACAATCATCAAAACTATTTGGTGCTGGCTAAGAAATAGTGATGAATCAGTGAAATAGGTTATGTACAGAATTAAATGACTATAGTAATCTCTTTGATAAATCCAAAGACTCTAGATTCTGGGATAATGACTGGGATATGACAAAAACTGCTGGGAAAACTGCAAAATGATATGACAGAAACTAGTCAGAGACCATCTTACACTGTTATACCAAGATAAGGTCAAAATGGATACATAATTTAGACATAAAGGATGTTACCATAAGCAAATTAAGAAAGCCAGGAATAGTTTACTTGTGAGATCTATGGAACAAGGAAGAATTTCTGACCAAACAAGAGATAAAGAACATTATGAAATGCAAAATGGATAATTTTGACTACATTAAAAAGATTTTGCACACAATTAATATAAACAAAGATTTCTAAAGCAGAAAACTGGGAAATAATTTTAATAGCTACTATCTCTGATAAAGGCCTAATTTCTAAAATATATAGAGAATAGTCATTTCCCAACTTATAACTGGTCAAATATGAACAGGTGGTTGCCAGATGAAGAAAGTGAAGTTGTCTACAGTCATATAAAAGAATGCTCTAAACCATTATTGATTAGAGAAATGCAAATTAAAATTTCTCTAAGGTACCACTTCATACCTATCAGATTCATTAACATGACAAAAAAAAGTAAAATTATAAGTGTTGGAGAAGTTGTGGGAAAATTGGAAACTAATGCATTGTTGGTGGAGTTGTGAACTGATCAACTATCCTGGAGAACAATTTGGAACAATGCCCAAAGAACTATAAAACTGTGCATACTTTTTGTTCCCACAATATCACTAATATGTCTGTATCCCAAACAGATTATAAAAAGGGAAAATAATTCACATGTACAACCATATTTATATCAGTTTTTGTGATGGCAAAGAACTGGAAATTGAAGGGATCCCCAGCAATTGGGGAATGGCTTGAACAAGTTATGGTTTATGACTGTAATGTAATGTTGCTGTTCTATAAGAAATGATGAGCAGGCAGATTTCAGAAAAACCTGGAAAGACTTATATAAACTGATGCTGAGTGAAGTAAGCAGATGCAGGAAAACATTGTACACAGTAGCAGCAATATTGTGCAGCAACCAACTTTGATAGACTTAACTTTTCTCAGCAATACAGTGATCCAAGCAAGACAAGTACTGTCTCAGAAATAATATTGCTGGGTCAAAGAGTATGCACATTTTTATAGTCCTTTGGACATAGTTCCAAATTGTTCTCCAGAATGGTTCGATCAGCTTACAGCTCCACTAACAATGAATAAGTGTTCTAACTATGCTACATCTTCTCTAACATTTATCATTTTCCTGTTTTGTCACGTTAGTCAATCTGATAGATGTGAGGTGGTATCTCAGAGCTGTTTTGGTTTGCATCTCTCTAATCAATAGTGATTTAGAGCATTTTTTCATATGACCAAAGATAGCTTCAATTTCTTCCTCTGAAACTGCCTGTTCATATCCTTCGACCATTTATCAATTGAGGAATGGCTTATATTCTTGTAAATTTGACTCAGTTAAAAACCCATTTTTAAATATTATTCATATTTTTACTTTTGTTGTCTTGTTTCCTTTCTTCCTCCTTTCCTCCTTTCTTTCTTCTCTCTTCCTCTTTCTTTCTCCTTCTCTCCTTACCTCCTTCCCTTCCTCTCTCTATTCTTCCTTCCTTCCTTCCTTCCTTCCTTCTTTCCTTCTTATATGAACAAAAAACAAGTGCCATTTGAAATTAGTTTAAAACAGATTAAGAAATTGTGCCTTAAATTTAGAAAGACACCAAGAACTATCAAGTAAAATAAAGTTTTCCTTTGTTTTATATAGGAAATTAAATGATCAATATAGGAAGGGTCTTCATGATTCTACTGAGGGAGACCAGATAGCGAAATAACTCAATTGGAAGCATGCCAGAGTGAATGCAGGCAACCACTTGTCTGTGTGGCATTGTTTAAATGGGTAAATGCCAAGATTGGCCTGAGGTTTAATTGGAATAAGCAGCTGCATGAGTTGCATCAGTGGAAGGAGCAGGTATTCGCAGGTGCAAGTGGGCCATGGGCTCATCTATTGTAAATACTAAGGTAAACAGGTAGTGCTACTCATTTATCCTCTTAAAATTTCAAACTTCAGGCTTAAATTGAAAGCAGCCCTTGGCATTGCTTATGTGTTTAGTCATCCAGTAGCTAGCTTAAGGTGCCTCCAGCTTCCCGAGTTCAATAAGCAAGACAGTTACTCATGTCTATAAGAAAACACAGGTATTGTATCTGCAGGAGCCAAAGCTCAGAAAAGATCTCAGAATCTCGGGAATTTGGAGCAGGTGTCAAATGACTTTCACAGTGCTCTATGCCAGTCTTTCCCCTACCCCCCCCCCCTTCTCAAGCAATCTTAAAGTTGTTGTTTTTCTTCAAGAAAGCTCCTGAGGAAAAAAAAAGAAAACAAACCTATTCTCTCCCATCTCTGATTCCATATGGGCCACTATAATCTTATTCGTGTTTGTTTGCTTCAGGGCATTAGAAGCACTAAGGCCAGCCCTGCTAAGTGTTTAATTCCCAATGCATCTCTGGTAGTCTCTGTTAAAGATATTGAGCTAAAATGGATGTTGTGAGTTTAAAATAAAATCAACATTTCTACCACACAATCTTTACATTGGGCTAAAGAAAGTGGGGTTTAGCACTCCCTCAAGAATATAAGATTTCATCTTGAGTCAGAAATATTTCCATTAGTGTTTGTTAATTTGATATTTTTAATAGACAAAGAATTCTAAAAGTAACTTCAAGTCAATTAATAAATAACTGATCATATCCACAAATTCACCACATGGTATCATAATTTTTTTCATTTCCATAATAGGGTTTTTTAAAAAAATTTAAGAACCTGTTGAATGTGCAGCACTTCTGTAGAATGTGTTGAATAAATATCTCCTTTCTATCAATGGTATCCTTGCACTAAAAAAAATAAATGTTGTGCCTGACTGCGATGGACCATTACTGCACTGTTATAAAGTAAAGTATATGAAGATTTCAAAGAAATAGGGTAGAGTATGTCAACTGATGGAGGAAAAAGTAAGCAAAACCAGGAAAACAAACAAACAAACAAAAAAGCAACGACTACAAGAAATGAAAACAGAAAGAACAATAAAATGAGATTGGATGCTGTATATTTGTGATGACCAATCTTGGTTTCAAGAAAAGTTGAAGGCATGCCTCTCCCTCTCTTCTTTGCAAAGGCGGGGTACTGAATTTGGAGGATAGTATGTATTGCACAGGTAGTGAAAATGTGCTGTGGAATGAGCATGGGGTCTGGAGTGAGGAAGATCTGAATGCAAAACTGGCCTCAAACACAAGTGGGGTGATGCTGGGCTCGTCATTTGATCTGTCTAATTCAGTTTTCTCATCTGTAAAATGGGAATAGTAATAGCACTTATAGGACTGTTATAAGGATAAAGTGACATAATTATTATGAAGTGATTTATAAACCTTAAGTGATTTACTATATAAATGCTAGCTGTTCATAATATTATTACCAGATTCAACTGCTGTTTGTCAGTTTTGCTAAACTGTTTTCTTCCTTCTTTCCTTCCTTCTTTCTTTCCCTCCTTTCCTTTCTCCCTTTGAGTCTTTCACTCTCACTATCATTCTCTTTCTGTCTTGTTCTCCCTCGCTGTCTCTCTCTTTCCTTCTCTCTCTCTTTACCTTTCTCTCTTTTCCTTCTTTCACCTTCCTTTCTTTTTTCTTTCCTTCCTTCCTTCCTCCCTTCCTTCCTTCCCTCCTTCTATTCTTTCCACTTTGAATTATTCTCTTAAACATTAAGTTTAATCTATATCGTAGGAATCCAACTTCCTTATCCTTTAGAACTTTAAAAAAAGAGCTTGGGTACAAAATGGAGGAAATTTCCTCAATCCCCTTCAATTAGGATCATGCATGGATAAACTGGAAGCCATTGTTCATTTTTACTTGGAACAAGGGAGAGAAGGAGTTGGGAATTGGGACTATGCTGTGGTATCAATTCCAATAATATACTTCTACAGTGCCCAGCTGGATGTGAACAAAAACCTCCTTATTCTTGTCTGGCTTCTGGAACTATCAATATGCTCCCTGCAGCAAGAAAAATCAGGACAGAGACCAGAGAAGCTCAGCTACTGATCTGGCACCCTGGGCTCTCCTGCAAACCTCAGCAACATCTGCTTTGCCACTGGTCAGTAACTTAAATTGGGCCATCCAAATTCACTATATTTCTCTTAGTTGTTTTTTCTCCTAAGTGAATTTTATCTAAGCTTTTTCTTACTTTCACCCATCAGTGAATTTGACAGTGACACTGTTGTAAAATTTTTTTATCTGAAATGGTTATTCAGAAGAGAATTTTCCTACATACAGAACATAACTATTATCTAGATCAGAATTTTCTGTATCATATTGTTTCCTTTTCCAATTTTGAACCACTGGTAGAGATTGTTGTTTCTACTTTCCTGAGACATTTCAAGAAATAGGAGGGATAGAAACTGGACATATGGAAAAAGCCAGGATTTGTCCAACTGAGTGAATGAGAGTTATGAATAATTTGAAGTGATTAATTTTGAAACCTAGCAAAAATAAGAAAAATAATTTAGGGTTTTTTAAAGAGAAAATCATAATCATCTGTACCAATCATATTTGAAAAAGTCAAATTCTTATTTTTGGCTAAGTTTTCCAAGGAAAGTGACTTTTCTTTTCTAGACTCATATAGCTCTCCATTCTGCCTAAGTCTAGATTATCTCCTTGGGGAAGGTTAGGAAAATTATGATTATGTGAAGCTATGCAACAGGACTTTAGAACATGGACTTTTGAAGGAATAAGGCCTTGAAAGAGTGGGGAGAGATTTAATCCTGGTTTATGGTTCCCAGCCAACTGACTCTAGCTTAATATAGCTTGGTAGGCACAACAAGTAGATAAATAAGAAGAGGAATGACACAGAGTTCATGGGTTGGTGGCCATAAATTGACCCTTATATGGTAGTTTGAGAACTAATTGTTTTGACTTGGGGAAGAACAAGAGGTGAAATTTCTTGGTGGCACAACAATACAGTCTGAGAGGGTTTTCTGAGTAGTTTCCCCTTTGAGTCAATTTTGTGTCCCCTGTGTCATATTAATTCCTCTTAGAATCCATAGCTTCCTTCAAGAAAGTCTCAGCTCAAAGGCCACATATGTAGGAGAATTCTCTCCAGGCTGCATTCATGACTTTCCTAGTCTTTCTCTATAATGTTTCCATAAATCTCTTTACCCTAGAAGCTTATTTGATCCTTGGACATCAAATATTGGAAGTACCAGAGTTCTGCAGCCACCCTCTATGATTAGCTGGTCTCTTTCAGGATCTCCATTTTTAGGTAGAGATCTAGGCCAAGCATGTCTTCATTTTTCTCTGAATAGTACTACTGAATCTCCTGGACATTCTCTACAGTCTCCACCATACCCCACCCCACGTGGGCCTTCTTCAAGTCTTCTGCCTTTCCCCTTCTCCTCCCCTCTTTTCATCTCTCTTTTATGTATTGTCTTCTCCCAATATAATGTAAGCTTGTAGGCTTGTTCATTGGATATTGGAGGAAGATTCCTGAGGTCTGGGGAACACACAAAACTAAAGGAATTAGATGATGTTTATCACAGCAAAAAATGAGCAACAAGTGCATCCTTCAAAATACTTTTGGAACTTCCTTAGCCTCTTAGGTATGCCTATGTCGGAAGCTGAGTTTTTTTTTTTTACATACTTGTTTAATAGATGCATGATTTCTTTACTGAAGGTACAATCCTCACAATGCAGTCAGTTACCCCTTTATTGCATATTGTATTATGCTTTATAAGTTGCTATGGGAAAGAAAAAAAATCAATTGATAGCCAAATATGTTGTGTTAATTCTATCTAAATCTAAATAAAGGGTCATGGAAAATAGATATACTGTCATTAGGCCAATGGTTAATGCTTCCAGATAAACTGCCAGGACTTATGTTCCTTAGCACAGTCTTAAGAATACAGACTCACTGCCATGCTGTGAAGAAGTAAAAGATTTTGAACTTCAATGGAGATAGAACGTACACTTGAAAATACACATACAAATTAAAAAATAATGCAATAGAATATGTTAATTTGGTCAAGTGTCTATTTGAAAGACACAAGGGCTTAGAGTTCAGGAAATGGTAGGATGGTGGGCAAAAATGTTATTTGAGGAAATTGGCCATGGAATGGACCCTGAAGGATAGAACATACTTAAGTAGTATTTGGAAGGCAATTGTGGTGTTGCCTGTATGTTATCTTGGGTCTGTCACTTAGTTCTGTAAGCTGAGCAAATCACATAAACCCCTGTAAGTCCTAAATTCTTCAGAACTCACACGGGTCTAATGGGCACACCCAACCTCACAGAGTTGTGAGCATAAAGCAAGGTAGTGCACATAAAATGATACATAAAGATCAGCTGTTACCATCATCAACTCATTCTTCTCATCTTTTTTGATTGGTTTCAGATATAAATAGTCTGAGGATGGTCCCTAGGCTGCTATTATTCCTTTATATTTATTATTCTACAGATTATTGCACAGGTGGATAAAATAAATCCTTTATGTACTTGAGAAGCATAAGGATGTAAACTCATCCTAATGATGAGTCTTATGCAATAATCCTCAGCAGAATTATGGTAGTGGACAGGACAGCAGTGGGGATGCATATCTCATTGTGTTCCCCCATAATTTTGATATTTTCTGCTGTCTCTATGTTTCTAAGCCTTTTCATTTCATGTAGTTCAGAGAGTATAAGCCTTCACTCTTGTGACAGCTATTAAAAACAGAGCTATTAAGTTTTTATGATCAGTGTTGTGTCTGTGGGGTGGTAGACAAAGTTCAACTTGTGATAATGGTCCAGTTCAACCATAGTCTATTGGCTCAGTTTGCCAGAATATTTTGAGATCTATATTTATAGTATAGGGATTTGTTGTCAGTCAGGTCATGAAAATTAGCAGGCTTCTTATGTGTACTTCTAATTAGCAGGTAATCTCTTGCTAGGTATTCTGTAACTGCTAACTTTGTTTCCACCTGTATAGTGGTGCACTGCACAGTTTGTACCATTTCCTTTGTTTGGGATTTAAAGGTCTCTACACCCTGGTCTGTTGTTACCTTTCTAGTCTTCTTAAACTTTATTCTTCTCCATCGACTCTACAATCCAGCCAAATTTCTCTATTTGATATTCCTCATCTACAGCACTCCATTTCCATGCCTTTGTATTGGCTGTCCCCCAGACCTGGAATGCTTCCCCATATCACCTCAGCCTCTTAGAATCCTTGGATTCCTTCAAGGAAGACTCAGCTTAAAGGCCACATTCTGTAGGTGATTTCTCTCCCATATACATTTATGACTTCTCTAGGTTTTTCCATCAATGCCCCCATAAACTTCTTTGCCCTAAAATTTTACTTCCTGGACTTTCATAGTGGAAGTGCATGAGCCCTGTAACTTCTCCCTCTGATTAACTGATTCCTTCAAGAACTTCCATTTTAAGGAGGAGATACAGGTCAAATACATTTTCATTCCTCTCTAGGTTCTACTTTTGAATCTTCTCCACTTCCTCTGCAAGGTGCCCCACCCCCTGGCCCCATCATACGAATTACTTTCAGCACTGCCATTTGTATTTTAGCTCATTATTTTTATCATAGAGTACTTAAATTTTGCTCTGAAAATACTTGATTCTCTTTAAAATCACTTAGGAATAGTATGTTTATGTTATTTTTCAAATTCCACAGGGTCCTCCATCACATCAAGTGTTACATCCTTTTTCTTTATTTTGTAGTACTTATCCATAGATCTTTTAACTAATTTACTGCCTCTGGAGGTCATATTTTCTTCTGTTGTAGCTGTTTTTACTGTTGATTTATCTTCTTTATGTTCAAGAACTTTAAGATTTCTTTTTCCTGGGGGGAGGAGCAAAGATGGCAGAGTAGAAACATATACATATACTAGCTCCTAACCCACAGCCCATAAAATATCTGTAAAGAAGAACTCCAACAAATTCTGGAGCAGCAGAAGCCACAAAACAATGGAGTGGATGAGATTTCTGTTCCAGAGAGAACTGAAAAACTGACATGAAAGGTCCGTCACACACCAGACCCGGAGTGGAGCCCAGCCCTGCCTTGGCTGTGTGGCAGCAAGGGGAGCAGATCTGAGCAGGCTTCAGGGACAGAATCTCCAGCAGCCATGCAGGTCCCTCCACCCAGAGGCGCCAAAGGTCAGTGAGAGAGCATTTTCAGCTTGCTGAAATGGGAGTGGGGTGTCTCCATAACTCAGTCCACCTCGGGAGACAGCAGCGGAGGTAGCAGTGAACAAGGGCTCCCAAAGCAGGCAGGAGCTCTGATCCATTGCTGAAGGTCTCCACATAAACCCTCTGAGGAAACTGAGCTCTGTCTGGTGGCCCTGTCCCTACCTGATCAACTGAATTTAATCTCACACTGAATAGCAGCCCTGCCCCCACTGAAAGTCCTGAGGCTAGGAAGCAGCATTTGAATCTCAGACCCTAAGCACTAATTGGGCAGATCTGGAGGCAGGTGGTTGTGAAGAGGAAACTCAGAAGTTAAGTAACTGGCTGGGAAAATGTCCAGAAAAGGGAAAAAAAAAACACCATAGAAGGTTACTTTCTTGGTGAGCAGATATCTCCTCCCATCCTTTCAGATGAGGAAGAACAATGCCTCAGGGAAAGACAAAGGAGTCAAGGCCTCTGTATCCCAAACATCTGAAATAGATATCCAATGGGCTCAGGCCTTGGAAGAGCTCAAAAAGGATTTTGAAAATCAAGTTAGACAGGTGGAGGAAAAACTGGGAAGAGAAATGAGATAGACACAAGAAAAGCATGAAAAATGGGTCAATGCCTTGCTAAAGAAGACCCAAAAAAATGCTGAAGAAAGTAACACCTTGAAAAATAGGCCAACTCAATTGACAAAAGAGGTTCAAAAAGCCAATGAGGAGAAGAATGCTTTCAAAAGCAGAATTAGCCAAATGGAAAAGGAGGTTCAAAAGCTCACTGAAGAAAATAGTTCTCTCAAAATTAGAATGGAACAGATGGAGACTAATGACTTTCTGAGAAACCAAGAAATCACAAAACAAAACCAAAAGAATGAAAAAATGGAAGATAATATGAAATATCTCATTGGAAAAATAACTGACCTGGAAAACAGATCCAGGAGAGACAATTAAAAATTATGGGACTACCTGAAAGCCATGATCAAAAAAAAAGCCTAGTCATCATCTTTCATGAAATTATCAAGGAAAACTGCCCTGATATT